>JAODAL010010675.1:0-103850 GCA_025379985.1 Phyllomedusa bahiana | reverse complement strand
CGCTCACTGATTTGTTTTTGTACTAAACCTGTAGTGCCTTTGCCATTTTGTGGTTATGTGTTTATTTTGTTTTATTGAAAATTTTTGAAAAAAAATTTCTTTTATATGAAAAAAATGGAAGCAACAACTAAAAATTATTTGTTTAATTAACCTCAATTTCATCTGTTTTCCAAATGAGACATAAGAAAAACCTGTAAATAGATTTTTGTCCCCCCTTGCTGAAACAGCACAACATGACAGACATCGTTCCAGCGCTGTGTCCCTTATTCTCAAAGATGCTGTCTTTTTAGAGTATTTAAGATAAAATCGCAGTTTTAAACCTGAAAAATCCGTTTTTTTCATACCCCGTCCCCCTGGCAGCCCTCCCACCTCAAAGTTTAAACCCCTTACTTTGTATAGTAAAAAAAAATAAAATCCCGGTTTTTTCCCCCCGCCCGGTTTTTGCACTGGCCGTGGGGAAGGGGCCCCTAAAGGCAATCAATGAAATCCTCAATTTTTCAGATACGGGTGCCAGAGGCAAAACCAAACACCATTTTGGGAAATCGATCCCCCCTAAAAACCTTTTGTTTTGAAGGGAGGGGGTGGTTGGGAACATCCAATTAATTTCAATGAGAGTTCTGAGCACAGCCGAGCAGTAAAATTTAAACCAGCTCCGTTCAAAACAAAAAGGGTTCCGGGGGTTTTTCAACACGGCGCATTAAACCCCTCTGGCACCTGTACTTATCAAACACTAATGTCATATTCTTCCGAGATGATATCAGTGTGTAAGGTGGGAATGCCCCCTTATTTACAAAACCATTTCCATTAACAACTTAAGGTCACCCACTGATTCAACCTACAGTGCCTTGCGAAAGTTTTCCCGGGCCCCCTTAAAACTTTTCAAATTTTTGCCCATTTGGTTTAAAACAAAAAAAAATAAAATTTTTATTTTTTTAGTAAAGAATCAGAAAAAAGTGGACAAAAACTTTGAAGTGGAACGAAGTTTATTGGTATTTAAATTTTTTAAAAAAAAATAAAAAACTAAAAAGGGGGGCAAAATTATTCGGGTTCCTTAAGTAATCTTTGTAGCCCACCCTTTTGCTGCGATTACAGCTGCAATCGCTTGGGAAAGTCTTATCATTTTTCACACGGGGAACTGAAATTATTCCCCTTCCCCCGGGAAAAAACACTCGGCTTCGGGGGGAAGGGGATGGAGGGGTTTTTGTGAACAGCTTTTTCAGCTCTTTCCACAGATTCTCGATTGGATTCAGGGGACTGTGATTTGGGCCATTCTAACACCTGGATACGGTTATTTGTGAACCTTCCATTGTAGATTTTGCTTTATGTTTGGGATCATTGTCTTGTTGGAAGATAAATCTCCGTCCCAGTCTCAGGTCTTTTGCAGACTCCAACAGGTTTTCTTCCAGAATGGTCCTGTATTTGGCTCCATCCATCTTCCCATCACTTTTAACCATCTTCCCTGTCCCTGCTGAAGAGCCTTAAACCATGATGCTGCCCCCACCATGTGTGATAGTGGGGATGGTGTGTTCAGGGTGATGAGCTGTGTTGCTTTTACACCAAACATATAATTTTGCATTGTGGCCAAAAAGTTGGATTTTGGTTTCATCAGACCAGAACACCTTCTTCCACATGTTTGGTGTCTGCCAGGTGGCTTGTGGCAAACTTTAAATGAGACTTTTTATGGATATCTTTGAGAAATGGCTTCTTCTTGCCACTCTTCCATAAACGCCAGATTTGTGCAGTGTACGACTGATTGTTGTCCTATGGACAGACTCTTCCACCTCAGCTGTAGATCTCTGCAGTTCATCCAGAGTGATCATGGGCCTCTTGGCTGCACCTCTCATCAGTCTTCTCCTTGTTTAAGATGAAAGTTTAGAGGGAATTCCGGGTCCTGGTAGATTTGCAGTGGTCTGATACTCCTTCCATTTCAATATGATCGCTTGCACAGTGCTCATTTGGATGTTTAAAGTTTGGGAAATGTTTTTTGTATCCAAATCCAGCTTTAAACTTCTCCACAACAGTATCATGGACCTGTCTGGTGCGTTCCTTGGTCTTCATGATGCTCTCTGCGCTTTAAACAGAACCCTGAGACTATCACAGAGCAGGTGCAATTTATTATGAGACTTGATTACACACAGGTGGATTATATTTATCATCATCAGTCATTTAGGACAACATTGGATCATTCAGAGATCCTCACTGTGTAACGACTGGGAGTAGCCACCGCAGGCGATGGTACGGGCCACACCAGGGAGTGGAGTCTAAGTGGGTCCCGGTTTTCACCAGCGATAACCGGAGCTTGGGACCGACAGACGTCACGGCAGCCGAAGACGTGACCTGCGGAGAGGACGGTGGTTGGCATAGCTGGACGGAGAAGAACTGCTGCACCATCTCAGACAGCTGATGCAGCTGCTGAGCTTGTTGCAACAGTTGCGGAGTCTGCTGGGCCACGATGGTGGTGAGGTCGGCAACATTTGGGCAATGGCACCTTGGCGGGTTTCATGGCTGATTCCAACTGAAAAGACTGGAGTAGTGGATCCACTGGGCCACCGCAGGCGATGGTATGGGCCACACCAGGGAGCAGAGTCTAAGTAGGTCCCGGTTTTCACCAGAGCCCGCCGCAAAGCAGGATGGACTTGCTGCGGCGGGATTCCACCAGGTCGCTACCCCTGATATGACTTGCTTGCGGTGGTAGCCGAGGTACAACATGGTACAGAATCGGCAGGCGAACTCGTAGTCGGGAAGGGCCAGCAGCGAAGGTTCGTGGTCGAAGGACGTGCGCAAACGGGACTGGTACACGAAGAAGGCTAACGGGAATTCTAGAAGGCTTCCTCGCATAGGTACAAGCAAGGGTATGCTGGAGGTGTAGCCAATATATAGAGTCAACGGCCGACGGACGCGAGGAAGCAGGAGCACGGTAAATAGCTGCGCTCAAGGGCGCGGCGCCACTCGCTCCCAACGCACGGGAACCAGTGGGGGCACGGGTGTGCGCCTGCAGCCCGTCCTGCGGGCTGCGGTGCGACCCGTGACACACTGAACTTCTGGAGTGAGTTTGCTGCACTGAAAGTAAAGGGGCCGAGTAATATTGCACGCCCCAGTTTTCAGGATTTTTTCTTTTTTTTTTTTTTTAACAAAAGTTTAAAATAACCAATAAATTTTGTTACACTTCACAATTGTGTCCCACTTGTTGTTGATTCTTCACAAAAAAAATTAAATTTTATATCTTTATGTTTGAAGCCTGAAATGTGGCAAAGATTGAAAAGATCAAGGGGGCCGAATACTTTCGCAAGGCACTGTATTACTGTGAATAGATAGAAACCTGAGAATAAATGACAGATGGGTGGGACTATGTGTGTGGGTGGGGCTAACACCTGCTCATGAATAAACTGGACTCCTCTCTGGCAGAACAGGTTGAAAACTGCCAGAAATTAGCATTAGGTTTCTAAGGACAAAAGAGTGAGTTTTAGACCTAAACAGTTTCATACATTTGGCCCTAAAAAAGCTGATGGATCGAGAAGCTGGAAGAACTGTCAGGTTCGGTGGAAGAAGCCTGAGGATATGGGGATGTTTCACCGCCAAAGATTTTGGATACTTTACCAGGATCGATGGTGATCTCACTGCTGAGCTCTATGTGAGTGCCCTACAAGATGAGTTACTTCATATACTTGAGTACTATGGGTATGAAAAGGACAACGACCTGAAGCAGACGTGAAGGTGGGAAAAGGAAGGGTTCAATGACAATGAAGTAGAGTTGCTGTATTGGCCTCCACAGTCCCCAGACCTCAACCCAATCCAAACTTAGAGTTGAAGAAAAAGCTGTATTCGTACCCAAGTCCAGTCTAAACCAACATTGGAAATGTGTAGAAGAGACCTGGGATCAGATTTTGTTCAAAACATGCTTGAATCTGATCCAGAGCCCAGAAGGATTCAGGCAGTGCTGAAGGTCAAATTTTGATTTTTAGGAGCAAAAACAGTAACAATGCAGTTACATCTGCAGAACTAGCAGATCTAAATACTAATAATGCATGTATAAAATAGGTAAGATGAATTGTCTATAAAATGATGGTAGTCTCATGTTCAAAGCTGTAGTGCATGGAGAGATATGGAGCCTGAAAAATCACAAGTTAAAAAAAATTGTTACCCCTTTTGCTTGTCAGTGTCTCTCTACCTAAATAGCTTGATTATTGTATCATAAGGTGATAAACAGCCTGATGTTACCATTTTACTACAGTAAAGTTATCACTTAAACATGCGCCATATATGAGTGGGAGTCAGTGTCAGGGAAATTGAAGAGTCGGAGTTGGAGTCGGAGCTTTGGCTTACCGACTCCACAGCCCTGGCTACAGACCTGTTCAATCTCTCCTGATAGGCTGTCAGCGCTGGTTGCTATTGCTACAGACCTGGCTTCTACTGCAGCCTAGTGGAAGCCAGCAAACACGCCCCTGAATTCAAAGTGAAACCAAGAAACAGGACTGAGGTGAGATAAATCAATGCAGTGAGACCAGGGCTGGGACAAGGTATTCTAGTGCCCTAGGCAACCAAGGCACAAAGCACCCCCCAAATGAAAAATTCAGCCCACTCCATGCCTCTTTGCGCCCCTTTTCTGCCTGGTATGAAGTGGCGACTAGGCGGTCGCTTACCTTTGCCTACCCATCGTCCCGGCCCTGAGTGAGACAACCTCTTTAAAAGTCACCCTGCAAAAAACAAGCAGACCTGTCAACAGAGAAATAAAAAGGTTTCAGGACTTGGAAGAGGGAGGCGCACACACGTTTGTTTAATAAGGGTTTCTGCTGTGCAAAAGTATAAAAAGTGATAGACTCACGGCATTGCCATAATCGTACTGACCCACAGAATAATGGGATCACAGTGTGTTTATCATATGGAGAACGGTGTCGATTTAGGGTATGTTCACATGGCGTGTTTTACTCCGTGTTACATACGCTTTTATGCTGCGTGTTTGGATCCGTCTGTCGGACCCAAACACGTATCCAATAAATGGCAATATGATTTCCATTGCTTTTACAGTGAAACACATATCGGTATTCAAATGAGTGATCGCCAATGCATGTCCAATTGCGTCTTTCGGATCCGTTCCAAGAACTGACATCAATTCTTGGTCCGAAAGACGCAGCAGGAGCCCAATTTAAAACTATAGGGTGCAATCCTGCTGCATCTAGCAAAAAAAAACAGTGGCGGAATTACTGCTTTGTTTGTCCAGTTCTCTATGGAAGAGATAAAGGGGTTGTCTCACTACACTGATTCATCTTACCTCAGTCCTGTTTTCTTGGTTTCATTTTGTATTCAGGGGCGTGTTTACTGGCTTCTACTAGGCTGCAGTAGAAGCCAGGTCTGTAGCTATAGCAACCAGTCCAGGCAGCCTATTAGGAGAGATTGAACAGGTCTGTAGCTATAGCACCCTGAGGAGCTGATGCAGCCCATACAAGTGGGGATATCTAGGTTAATAAACATGTATTGCAAAGTTACTTGTTTTTGCAAGATCTTTCACATAAAAAGCAATCCTTGTAGTAAGACAACCCCTTTAATAAAAGTTAATCAATGAGTCAGATGTACTTTAAAATGGTGTCACTAACAAAAAAAACTTGTTTGGAAAAGAAATACAAACTCTCCTAGGTTGTGGACAAAGACGTTACAGCTCTTGTAATAGGACGATTACAATAAATCACTTGGTTCTTAAGTGGTTAAAAATGCATTTTTTAAAGTGTTTTTTTTACGAGCGTTTGTTTGCTGTTGAGAAACGCAGTGTGTGAACTCCGCCTTAAACACTTTCAGCACTGTCAAACTTTTTGCTCTCTCTACAAAAGCTGCGCTCAGATTCCCGGCCCCAGTGATACAGTGATCAGGGAAGCCCTGCGCTGGCAGCTCCCGTCGATCCCCGGAGCAGGCCGGCATGCACCACCGCAGAACAGGACACTCCACAGCGGCGCCTCCTCCATTGATCCCTGACAGCTGGCGTCACGTGACGCGGGCGGAGCCTCCCCGGGCCCCGGCGCGCGCTCCCGCCCCCCTGTGTCTGGCCGCTCCCGCGGACGCGCGCCCAGTGACGTCAGAGCGGCAGCGGAGAGACAGAGCCGGGAGATAGCGGGAGGGATACACCGAGAGCGACAGACTGACGGACCGTGAGCCGCGGCGCTACCCCCAGCGGGACCGGCTCCCTGCCGCCCGGAGCTAGGACGCTAACCCATCCCACCCCCCTCCCTTATTAACCGCCGGGAAACAGGACCCGGGACTCCTCCGCCCCGCTCCCGCCGGACCCGGGACCCCCCGAGCAGTCATGGGCTGCACCCTGAGCGCGGAGGAGAGAGCTGCGCTGGAGAGAAGCAAACAGATCGAGAAGAACCTGAAGGAAGATGGGATCAGCGCGGCCAAGGATGTCAAGCTGCTGCTGCTGGGTGAGCCATCTCCTCCTCGGCTGCAGATCGGCCGATCCCATCGCGGCAATGTCCCCTCTCCCCGATGCGTGCATGTGCCGCGAGCTGTGTGTGCGGGCTATGGCTGCAGCGGTGCGAGCGCTGTGTGTGCGGGCTCCGTCCATGTCTCCTGATGCCAAGTCTTTTTCCTCTCTGACCCTACAGGGGCCGGGGAATCTGGGAAGAGCACCATTGTGAAGCAGATGAAGTATTTGCCCTCCCCGCCCCCTCTTCCTAAGGCTGCTGCTGCTGTGTGAGCCGCCATGTTTGTGCCTGGCCCTATGCACTGATTGCAGGAGCTGTTCACAGCCGCTGGTGCTGAAGCTGCCGGGCGGTGGGCGCCGGGGCTCCCTGCACAGCTCCCGGGGATCGGCCGCCATCACCGCTGCCCAGGGTGGCCGGCAGGGGGACAGCGTGCTGGGTGTGTGCATGCAGCCGTGGTGGGCTCCGGGTGGTGACCCCAAATATGACATGGTGGAGTATAGGATGGAGAACACCCCAAATATGACATGGCGGAGTATAGGATGGAGAACACCCCAAATATGACATGGCGGAGTATAGGATGGAGAACACCCCAAATATGACATGGCGGAGTATAGGATGGAGAACACCCCAAATATGACATGGCAGAGTATGGGTGGAGAAACACAAAAATGACAGGCGGAGTATAGGATGGAGATCACCCCAAATATGAATGGGGGGTTAGGATGGGAACCCCAATATGAATGGGGTTTTAAAGGTGGAGCCCCCCCAAATATGAAGGGGGAGTATGGATGGAAACCCCCCCAATTTTGACATGGGGTATAGTTGGAGAAAAACCCCAATAGGGCGGAGTATGGAGGAAAACCCCCCAAATTTACAGGGGGTATAGGAGGGAGCACCCCTATGGACAGGAGAGTAAGGTGGAGAACACCCCCAAATACAGGGCAGGTATGGAT
The DNA here is from genome assembly GCA_025379985.1 of Phyllomedusa bahiana. Classification (NCBI taxonomy): domain Eukaryota; kingdom Metazoa; phylum Chordata; class Amphibia; order Anura; family Hylidae; genus Phyllomedusa; species Phyllomedusa bahiana. The sequence continues at coordinate 96,484 of JAODAL010010675.1, read as the reverse complement.
GGAAAACCCCCAAATAAATGGTGGGGTATAGGATGGAGGAAACCCCTTGACTGGGGAGTATAGGAGGGAACCCCAATATGACATGGGGGTATAGGATGGGAAACCCCAAATATAAAGGGCAGGGTAAGGATGGAGAACCCCCCAAAATATGAAAAAATGGGGGAGTTTAGGTGGAAAAACCCCCAAATTGAATGGGGATTTTTAGCGATGGAGAACCCCCCAAATATGACATGGCGAGTATAGGTGGGCCCCCCCCAAATGCGGGGGGTTTTGGAGGGGGAACACCCAATATGCAGGGCGGAGTATAGGAGGGGAAACCCCCTCAAATATGACTGGAGAGTTAGGATGGAGAACACCCAAATATGACAGGGAGGTTAGGATGGAGAACCCCCCAAAAATGAATGGGGAGTATAGGATGGAGAAACCCAAAATGAATGGGGAGTTTGGATGGGGAACACCCCAAAATATGGACTTGGGCGAGTATAGGTGGGCCCCCCAATATGACATGCGGGTTAGGGGGGGAAAAAACCCCCAAATATCATGGGGTCCAAATATGACATGGCGGAGTATAGGATGGAGCAGGGGCAGCTATGGTACATGGTAGAGTATAGGATGGAGCTAGGGGGCTGTGATGGAGATCACCCCAAATATTATATGCTAGTGTATAGTATGGAACAGGGGGCTGTGATGGTGATCGTCCCAAATATTATATGGTAGAGTATAGGATAGAGCTGGGGACTGTAATAGAGATGACCCCAAATATGACATGGTAGTGTATAGGATGGAGAACACCCCGAATATGACATGGCAGAGTATAGGATGGAGAGCACTCTAAATATGACATGGCAGAGTATAGGATGGAGAGCACTCTACATATGACCTGGCAGAGTATAGGATGGAGAGCACTCTACATATGACATGGCTGAGTATAGGATGGAGAGCACTCTACATATGACATGGCAGAGTATAGGATGGAGAGCACTCTACATATGTACATGCAGAGTATAGGATGGAGAGCACTCTACATATGACATGGCGAGTATAGGAAATGGAGAGCACTCTAAATATTACATGGCAAGTTAGGAGGAGAGCACTCTAAATATTACATGGCAGAGTATAGGAGGGAGAGCACTCTACAATTACATGGCCGAGTATAGCATGGAGAACACCCCAAATATGACATGGCAGAGTATAGGATGGAGAACACCCCAAATATGACATGGCGGAGTATAGGATGGAGATCACCCCAAATATGACATGGCGGAGTATAGGATGGAGAACACCCCAAATATGACATGGCAGAGATTTAGGATGGAGGAGCACTCTAATTATACATGGCAGAGTATAGGATGGAGAGCACTCTACATATGACATGGCGGAGTATATGATTGAGAGCACTATAAATATGACATGGCATAGTATCGGATGGAGACCACTCTAAATGACATGGCAGAGTATAGGATGGAGAGCACTCTAAATGACATGGCAGAGTATAGGATGGTGTTGACCCTACATATTTCATGGCAGAGTATAGGATGGAGAGCACTCTACATATGACATGGCAGAGTATAGGATGGAGAGCACTCTACATATGACATGGCGAGTATAGGATGGAGAGCACTCTACATAGGATGGAGAGCACTCTACATATGACATGGCAGAGTATAGGATGGAGAGCACTCTACATATTACATGGCAGAGTATAGGATGGAGCAGGGGGCTGTGGTGGACTCTAAATATGACATGGCTCCATGGCAGAGTATAGGCTGGTGATGGCATCTGCTATGGTCACTGACATCTCGGTGATTGCAGGCGTTTTCTCAGCAGCAGGCCCAGTTCTCATTGTATACATGCACCTTCTCTATGGATAGCTTTCTATCTAGATCTCTATACATTTACATCTGTACCTCCATTTCCTATATATTTATGTATAAGGCTATGTCATAGCTATTGCCCTATACATATATCTGTATCCATCTCTGTACATTCATATCTATACACATCACTGTATCAGTGTCTCTATATACATCTCTTTACATGTATACTCATCTCTCTGTACCAATCTGTATATTTTTTTCAGTCTGTATTTCCACCCCTCTCCATATCACTGTAGCCCTGTATATAGATATCTGTATCACCTCTATTTCTGTCTATATCTCGTTATCCCTATAGCTCTTTACATCTATATATCTGTGGCTTCCTCTACATACATCTTCATCTTTGTCTACATCTTTCATAGCTCTGGAGCTCTCCATATCCATCTCTATCCATCTATATATCTGTATCCATCTCAACTTCTCATCTCTTTATATTCCTCTATTTCTGCTTCCCTCCTTCGTAGCTGCCCGTCTCTGTGTGTGTCGCTGTCTCTCTCTGTGTAGCTGTCTCTCTCTGTGTAGCTGTCTCTCTCTGTGTAGCTGTCTCTCTCTGTGTAGCTGTCTGTCTCTGTGTAGCTGGCTGTCTCTGTGTAGCTGCCCGTCTCTCTGTAGCGGTCTCTCTGTGTAGCTGCCCGTCTCTTTGTAGCGGTCTCTCTCTCTGTGTAGCTGCCCGTCTCTCTGGCTGTCTCTCTCTCTGGCTGTCTCTCTCTCTGGCTGTCTCTCTCTCTGGCTGTCTCTCTCTCTGGCTGTCTCTCTCTCTCTCTCTGGCTGTATCTCTCTCTCTCTCTCTGTATCTCTCTCTCTCTGGCTGTATCTCTCTCTCTCTCTCTGTGTGTCTCTCTCTGTGTGTAGCTCTCTCTGTGTGTAGCTGTCTCTCTCTGGGTGTATCTCTCTCTCTCTGTGTGTAGCTGTCTCTCTCTGTGTGTAGCTGTCTCTCTCTGTGTGTAGCTGTCTCTCTCTGTGTGTAGCTGTCTCTCTCTGTGTGTAGCTGTCTCTCTCTCTCTGTAGCTGTCTCTCTCTCTCTGTAGCTGTCTCTCTGTAGCTGTCCCTTTGGCCGCATGACCTGGAGGTGAAGCAGATGGCAGCCATGTCATCGGTGTAGTGGGCACACCTCGGCTGCCCGTGTATAGGGAGCAGTGTGGCAGGCGTGTGCACGGTCTCTACGTGCTGACAGCCCGTGAATCCCAGTGCTGGCCTTATTAAAGATGGCCGCCCGATGAATGGGCTCCATCCCTTCTGCTTGCCTGGCAGCCATAGGATAATCCCCGTGCCGCAGACGTGATTGCATGCAGGGGGAGCTCCTCCATGGCTGCTGCATCACATTTGACAGTGAAGCTCTGACTCGATGAGACCGGGCTGTGTGGAGCAGCGGTGGTGCTGTGCGGAGCTGCTGCTGCTGCATTGTGCCGTCCTCTCCGTTCCCACGCTCCGCACAGAAGCCGTATTGTAGCGGTTCAGGAGGTGGACAGCGCCCAACCGGGACTCGGAAGTGTTGTGGGCGGAGCCTGCGGGCTCGGCTGCTTTCGTGTCTGTACGTGGAGGCCTCGGGAGCCGCTCGGCTATTTCCGGATGGATTCGGGAATCCTCGCAATGTGCGGCCTCCGCGGCATCTAGTGCAGCGGTTTTGGTCAGATTGTGCATCATTTGAAGTTACTCCTATGTATACTTATTGTGCATCATTTGAAGTTACTCCTATGTATACTTATTGTGCATCATTTGAAGTTACTCCTATGTATACTTATTCTGCATTGTGAATTGGATGGTTATGTTGCCTTTTGCATTGCTTCCTTATATACACACCTGGGCATTTTTATGGGTGCAGAGCATCCAGATAAAGCGACATTAGTAGACCCACAATAAAGCATAGGTATTTCATGATGAGCACATGTAACAGATGTTATGTATGCCTGTGTGATCTATGTGTTTTTTACATTCAGTGGCCCACAATACAGCCTGTGTATATGGTGGTGGATTTCCAGTCTGTGATGCCTTCTGGCTAATCCATTCTATATGTGACTTCTTAGGACTCCCAAGGGATTGGCTTTTCTGATATTTTAGTTATGTTTCAAGGATTTTGTAGGTCTTGACCTATGACCTCTTCTCTGATCCCTAATGGTACTGCTATGATTAAAGGGGTTGTCTCACTACAAGGATTGCTTTTTATGTTAAAGATCTTGCAAAAGCAAGTCGCTTTGCAATATGTGTCCATTACCAGTGTCCTACATATTCTGAGATATCCCCTCTTGTATGGGCTGCATCAGCTCCTCAGGTCCCTATAGCTACAGACCTGTTCACTCCCTCATGATAGGCTGCCAGCACTGGTTGCTATAGCTACAGACCTGGCTTCTACTGCAGCCTAGTAGAAGCCATTAAACACACCCCTGAATTCAACGTGAAACCATGAAAACAGGACACAAGATGAGTCAATGTAGTGAGACAACCCCTTTAAGGACAGCATCTTATATAATTTCTTTCTTAAGTTGTAGCCATCCATATGGTGGAATATTGTAATACATTTGTGGAACTAAAGGAATAATGGATTTTAAGTAAACTTTATTGGATCAGAAGTTGCTGTACTCTTTCCATGGTTACAGACTACAAACAAAGCCTGATCCTGTAGTCACATTGTTTCTATCTGTCCCTTGCTTTTTGCTTGCATTCATTCAGTTGAGTCTAGATCGGAGGGAGAATGATTACATTGTTAGATTATTTAGTCTTCATTTATGGAGCTTTTTACACAGTTATGAGATTTTCAGGCTTCACTTTCTCCAAAGTTACTTCATTTACTATTTATTATGCAGTGGATCGATATTGTACATACGCTTTCAGGTGGCCGACATCAGAGTATGTTTTATGTCTTCTGTATTTTTCAAATGTAGTTACCGAGTACAGAATTCAGGGGTAGCTCTAAGACCAGAGATCTCCATAGACGTGGTGTACTTTGGGGTAAATAGGCGTCCGGTAAGGATCAGCACTTGAGTACACTTTTATGTTGGAACCAGTGTCGCTTGTGGAGTTGTTTTACCAATCCATTTGTTTTCTCCTTGTTGTTACTTCTGATATCTTGTTGAAATTGACAAAATGGATGTGAACTGAGATCTGCCCCACTATGATGGGAGTGGGGCTCCCGGGGGCCCAATTCATTCGGGAGATTTGCTCTTTTTTTCTGCTCACCCCCGGGAGGGGTTTGATAAAATTTATTCATCCATTTCTCTGTTCATTTGACTTGCAGGTGCTCTGTAATATACTGAGGTTTGCTTTCCAAGCGCTTTAATATTAATGACGGAATTGATTTAAAGCATGGTGTGTCTGTAGTCTGTGTGCTGTGCCTTGTAAATAAAAGGGGACGTATTTGATGTGAGCTTGTACTGCTGGATTAGAATGCTGACAAAACGGTGACATTTTGCCCGGGTTTTTTTTTAAATTCTGGGTTTTCCTGTTAAGTAATAATTCTGGAGCATCTTCTCATACGATTCTCTGGTATAGTGTTACTCTTATTCCTCCTTTAAATGGATTACTGAATCTGTCAACTGGGAGTTACCATTCCAGTTTTCAAGGGGTGCCCCTGCAAAACTGCTCGACCAACATGATTTTTTGGGCCCGTCAGGGCACACCCCAGTGGTACACCCAGTTCAATCAGGGAATAACAATGGAACAGCACAACAGAGTTATGAGAAGAGCCCTAAATTGTATTTCTCAGGGAACCAAGCCCGGGTTTCAGACCCCCCTTTTTAAAGGTTGCACTAAAATTTGGCGTAGAAAAAACGCAATTTTAAGTTACAGCAACTGCCACCACGACAGACCGCGTTGTAGTCAATGAGGTATTTCGGGCGCCATCGGTGTACATCATGAAATAAAACCGGTTCCATCTCTACCACAGAGGCTCCTATTAGAACCTCCAATGCAAATGTGAACCAGGTCTATAACGGACATATAGGTAACTGCCATAGATCCTTTTTAGTAGCAAGTACAGATTACTGAAGAACATGTTAAAGGGATTGTCCTCCTTAAAATGTGTTTAGAATGTCTTCACTTGTTATGTATATCATAGGAAATCATACAATTTTCTAATATACATTTATTAAAAATTCTGCTCCTCTACCTTCGTTATAACAATGCAGGTGTCTCCTACCTACAAAAAAAAAAAAAAAAAAAAGGTATAGCCCACATTGCTGTCCATAATTATGGCTGCCATGGGATAATTGTACAGACTTAACCAATCATGTGACCTCCTGCATTCCGTTAGCAGTGGGGTCACCTGACATCTATGTGGTAGCTGGCATAAGGGTATGTTCACACAGCAGGTTTGGACGCTGATTCTAGGCACAGTTTCCAGGTGCAGAATTGGCTTCCAGTCTGACTGTAAACTCATTGACATTATACCCTATGTAAAACGTGTTTTCACGGTATTTTGGTGCGTAAGTTCCCCCTACAAAGCACTGGCATACTAATAGTGCAGAATTTTCAATAAGGAAACAACGTTTTCTGGCGGCTGACAGTGACAAACCGTTTAAAAAAGCCCATCGGGGTGAAACCAAACCCTGACAGTGGAAGATTATTTTTTAATGTGTTATTCCAGAAAATTTCACCCCTGTGTGGATTTACCGGGGAAAAACGGCTGTCTCTCTTTTGGGAGGGTAAAGTGTTTTAAAGAAAAGCGGTTGAAAAAAAAAAAAACACAACACCGCTTTTTATGGTTGTTAAGGGAAGGAAAAGTTAAAAAAAAAAGCAGAAAGGTGACAGAGTACAAAGCGTGAAAGCATTTCTCCACAGACACTGACGGGTTAAACACTGTTGGAGGTAGAAATTTTAAACCGGGGGAATTTTTCGGGCTCCTCTAAAACTCTACTGTTCCCTTTGTTTCCAGGGGTACTTTGACCCCTGTGTGGGGGGTCACATGATAAGACAGGGTTTGGAGGGCCATAATACGGGGAGAATTTCTTCCCCTCCCCCAAAAACACTGCTTTTTACCTGGATACCAGGGTCACATGGACCTGGTGGTGGTCACAATGATAAGACGCCGGGGCGTGGGTTTTTGTAAAACGGAGAAGTTCTCTCCTCCATACACTCCCTGTTTCCAGGGCACTTGACCTGTTGGTGGTTTTTTTTGGATAAGGGGGGTGGGGGGGGGGGGGTAATCTGGAAATTTTTGGAATCCCCCCCCTTACATTTAACCCGGGAACCATGGGGTTTTAAAACATGACCTTTGGGGTTGGCCCACATGATAAGGGACCTGCTGGAGGTAGTAATACTGGAGAAGTTAGGGCTCCTCCATACACTATTTTTTTTACCTGGATACCGGGGGTCACATGACCTGTGGGGTTGGTCACTTGATAAGACCGGGCTGGGGCATTTAATACGGAGAATTTTGCTCCCCCAAACACTACTGTTCCCTGGAAAACCAGAGCCCAAAATGCCTGTGTGGTGGCACATGAAAAAAAAAAAACGCTGCTGGGGGTGGGAATACTGGAGAAGTTCTTTTCTCCCCCTTTTTACACGGGCTGTTACCTGGATACCGAGTCCATGACCTGTGTGGTGGTCACATGATAAGACCTGCTGGAGGTAGTAATTTTTGGAAAAGTTTTGCTCCTCCATACACTGCTTTTAAACCTTTTGGATACCAGGGGGTCAAATGCCCTTTTGGGGTTTTGGTCACATGATAAGACGCGGGCTGGAGGTGGTAATTTGGAGAAGTTCTGCTCCTCCATCCCATACTGTTACCTGGATACCCAAAGGGGAAAAAAACAAAAAAACTGTGTGGGGGAAATTTAAGAGTGCTGGGGGTATTAATACTGGAGAAGGCCCTGCTCCTCTATACACTACTGTTACCTGGATCCCAGGGGTCACATGACCTGTGTGGTGGTCCATGAAAAGGGACGCTGTTTGGAGGTATTAATACTGGAGAAGTTCTGCTCCCCCATACACTGCTGTTACCGGGGATACCGGGTCAAAAAAGGGGCGCGGGCGGGAAAGGCAGGGCTTGGATCGGGGGCTTTTTTTGGGGGGAGGATTTGGGGAGGAGTCATAAAAGGGACCGACTCCCAAAAAATATAAATTATTTTTTTTTTTTTTGGCCCCTTTTCGTTTGCAAAGAAAAGGGGAAAATTGGGGTCCGCCATTGCTACTGAAACCTATATCTTTAGCCTCATAAACATGAGGAGTTTTTAATTGTGCATGGGGGGCAGGAAAAGGCGCTCCCCCAGGGGAAAAATTCGGCTCCCATGACAAACAAAATTTCCCCTTCTTTAAAGAAGTAAAAGGGAGTTCAACCTTTCATCAAAACTGATTTGTGGCTGGGAAATTTCCTTTATTCCCGACATTGTTAAGATGTTGCCCCTTTGGGGTCCCCCGCTTTGCCCCCAAAACCCAACTTAGTTTTGAGGGGCCGTTTCTAGCCGGGAAAATTTGAGTTTCAGGTGTGAGGTCATGTTTTCAGGATCTGATGGGGGGGCAATAAAAATTTCTCAAAAAAAATTCAGAGACTCCAAAAATGTTCCTGCGTTTTTTGGGGCATTTTTACAATTTTTTTTTGTTTTCTAAAGTCATATCCAATAAAAAAATTTTTTAAACCCTGAAAGCAAAATGGAAAACAAGGGTTTTTGAACTTTTTGACTTTTCCAGGCTCCATATCTCCCCCACCCACTACGCTTTGTAAATGAGGTACTGAATTGTATATACGGGTCTTTAAAAATTATCTTTCCCATAAATTTAAACCTTGGGCAAGAAATTTGGAAACGGTTATTTCGGGCAGATTCTTTCCCTGTAACGGGTTTGTTACTGTTTTGCTCCTAAAAATTAAAAAATGTTAAATTTTATTTTTTAGTTAGGGGTTTTGGGCAAGGGCACCTTTTGGTTTTCAATACGGCCTGAATCCTTTTTCTTTTTTTTTTGGGCTCATAATTCAAGCATATTTTAAACCCCAAAATCAAATCCCAGGTCTCTTTTTACCCCTTCCCCCAATTTTGGGGTGCATACTGGACTTTGGATACAAAACAGCTTTTTCTTAAAACTCTACCCAAAAGTGTTCAAAAGATAAAAACATTGTTCCCCTTTTGCTTTTTCAGTGTCTTTCTACCTAAACGCTTGATTATTTTATTTTAAGGGTTGATAAAGGGCCTAATGTTTCCCTTTTTAAATAATGTAAAGTTATAAATTAAAAAATTCGCCGTGTATGATGGATTTTGGGGGTTTTGGGGAAAATTTCGGAGTCGGGGCTTTGGTTTGGGCCGACTCCCAGCCCTGCCTGGAGGCAGAAATTATGGAAAAAGTTCTCCCTCCCTCCAAACACTACTGTTATTTTGGATACCAGAGTCACATGCCCGGTTGGTGGGTACATGATAAGACTTTTGTGGGTATTAATACTGGAGAAGTGCGGGTCCCCCCATACACTACGGTTACCTGGATACCAAGGTCACATGATAAGACGCGGGCTGGGGGTTTAGTTTTGGGGGAGCAGAATTTCCCCAGTATATACTGTCATCGGGATATCAGGGTCACAGATAAAAGGGGGGGCTGAGGTAGTAAACTGAAAGTACTCGATAATCTGTTACCGGGGATACCAGGGGTCACAGCCCGGGGTGGTCACAGGGTAAAAGCTGCTGGAGGTAGTAATACTGAAAAGTACTCGATAATCTGTTACCTGGATACCAGAGTCACATGAAGTTCTGCTCCTCAATAACCTAAAGAAAAATTAAATTAAACAATGAAATATCCAAAGCCAGAAACAACAAAAGAAAGGGATATCACAATAAAACTTAACTTTTAATAATGTAATATAAAAAACACTCGCAAAAGATGAGCACCACATCGCCTGAGGCGTCGCAAATAACAGGCAATGGTAGATACCCAAGGGGGGAAGGGGTGAAGTTAAAAAAGGGAGGTGGTGTCCCCCCCGGCCATGCCATTTCCCTTAGAAAAAATAAAAAGCCTTTATCTCTGCAATCGCTCCGCAAGAGCGGCCCCGCAAAACTTCACCGTTCACCCCGAAAAAACCCCCAATGCTAAAATTATACGCAATAAAAATTCAAATTTTCTATATTAACATTACATTGTAAGAGCCAAATGCGTTTTGTTGTTCAGCAGGAGCAGAAGTCATCAGGGAAAAAAAATGTGTATTCAAAAAATAGAAGGGTGAACTGGGGTAAGGCTAGTGTGTCCAAGAGGGGGAGCTGTAGCCCCATTAGATGACCCAAATCTCAGTGTCAGTATCCATCTTTAAAAAAGGCGCAAGTACAGTCCACAATTGCATTACTTCAATCACATGGAGTCTTCACCCAGTTGTTGTTGAGATCTACATTCAATGTTGCCCAGTGATGAGTTCTGCTCTTGCTGAACAAAACGTGTTTGGGCTCTTATCAATGTATGTTAATATTTTGATACAGTAAATTGAATATTATTGTTGTATAATTTATAGCATTAAGGAATCTTTCAGAGTGTAACAGGTCCAGTTTGCGGGGCCGCTCTTGTCGGAGCGATTGCCCTGATAAGGGCATTACTAGGCATTTTTCTTAAGGGACACCGTAGTCTGTATACCTATTCTGAAGTAGGCTTGGGAGCCCACTGTTTTCTTCCTGGATACCGGACTGATACCCTCATATTTGTGACGCCTCGGGCAATGTGGTGCTCATCTTTTGAGAGTGTTTTTTGTGGATTTTATATTACATTATTAAAAGTTACGTTTTATTGTGATATCCCTTTCTTTTGCTGGTCCTCAATAACCTACTGTTACCTGGATACCAGGAGTCACATGACGTGTGTGGTGGTCACATAACTAGTTTGTACTCTATGGCACGTTTGAACTGTTTAATTTTTTTATTTTCTTTTTAGATGGGGGCTTAATGCATTGGTAAAATAGAGGTGCAGAATTAGGATTTTGAATGCATGTATATTAGAAAATGTTGTGATTTCCTGTTCTGTCCATAACAAAACGCATTAATAAAGAGACAACCCTTTTTTTTGTGTGTGTTGTGTGTGTGTTGTTTATTTTTCCCCCTTTATAGTCGTCATATTCATAGGGATTTCTATACGCCTTGTTTTCGTTCCCCTGGAAAGTGTGGGGTGTCCATTTAGTTTTCTAAGGTTATAATTTGTTCAGATCTACTGTAAATAATTGGCATATTTTTCACTCGATTTGATGAGTGCCGGACCTGTGCTTATCGGGCCACCGCGCCGTCGTTGTTATAGAGAGTATCTTTACATTCTGTGAATAATGTGGTGGTGTTATGCAGTGTATATTTCTTGTAGAATGATGCAGCGAGGCCTTCTTCCTTCTGGAACGAGTTGTGCCCAACGTTGTCCTAGCTTGCAGTAAAAAAACAGAATAACAGAATGCTTTCATCTTGAGATGACAAGAATTCCTGCTGGATAATAAAATGTCCTCCTTCCTCTGCCATTTCCTTCCCATGTCTTTTTTCGGTATGGTTGGTATGTACTAACAATCCCTATTCATGTGTGGGTGGTTGCGGTTTTTGGGGTGTTTCTCATAATGCTTGTTAGATCCAAGTAAATATTTGATCATAATCTTTGAGAATATCCCGTAATAGTGACTAGTGGGTGTTTTTCTTTTTATGCCAAGGTGGAAGTAAGTTTTCCTGAAAATGCATCAATCAAAGCCAAATATTACTATGGAAAGTTCTGAATTTTTGTAGTGAATGGCTTGGACATTTGTTAATTGAGACATTTTAACCCCTTAACGACCTAACTACCATACCTCCTGGCGATTGGGGGTTACACCTACCTCGACTATGGAAACGATCCTAGATGCGGCGCGAACTCTAAACAAGTTCGCAGCGATTCGCGCGGGGTGTCACTGATGATTAACACCTGACATCGGCGCAGCGTCGCCCCGACCCCGATCACTCTCTGGGGGGGGGGGGGCGGTTAAAGTATCCTTAATTTTCGCGACGATCGGTGGTCGCAATTCACTAAGGGGAGACCAGGAGGAATCGCTCCTCCTGCGTACCTGTCGCGGCAGCAGCGATACGGATCGTCCCAGCCGTGCACTCTTGCCCTCTGAGCAAGAACAGCAACGAAGGCAGAGAATGCCTCCGGTTTGTTTTGTGACGTCACTACGATGCCCGGCCCGTGTCCCTGGGGCAATCCCCGCATCGGATGGAATTACAGTTGTCATAGGAACAATCATAGCAACAAGCTATGCACTGATTCCCTATTGAATAAAGATCTAGAAGATCTCTCATTCAAATACCCCTATGGGAAAAGTTAAATAAAAATGTGAAAGAAAGTTGAAAAAAAGTATAAAAAAAGTGAAATCAATAAAACACAAACACGAAAATTAAATAAAAATATTACAACGCGCGGCACTGTTTCCCCTTTTTACAAACGGCAATCGCCCAAAAAAAATCAAAAATATATAAATGTACCCTATTGTGGTATCGCCGCGGCGTAACGACCTGCCCTATAAATCGTCAGTGTTAATTAACCCCATACGTGAACCCCGTAAAAAAAAAACAAAAAAAAACCAAATCACAGATTTAAGATTATTGTTCATCGCTTCCCACGCACACATAAAGAATAAAAAGCGATCAAAAACTACCGTATAAACGCCAAAGTTGTACCAATTAAAACTCACTCATAGCCGTTCAAAAAAAAAAATCCAATACAGGCTCTGTATAACGGAAAAATAAATGTATAGCACTCCAGAAATAGGCGTAGATCATAATATTGTTTATTATACACCCTAAAAGACGACTTTACTTTTTTTTTTTTAAATTGCAGTCAACATATAAATACTAAATAAATAAGGGTATTCGCCATAGAGTGTAGGCGACCCAAAGAGTAAACTAACTTATCACGGATACTGCAACGTGAGCCCTGTTAGAAATAAAAATAGAAAAAAACTACTAGATTGCATATTTTCTTCACCCTGCCTCCAAAAAATGATTTAAAAGCAGTCAGAACAAAAGCATTGTCCCCCCTAAAATAAAACCTAGATAAAAACGTCACTCATCTCGCAAAAAACAAGTCCGTACACAGCTCCAAGCACAGAAATATTTAAAAATTATGGCTTCTCAGACTATGGCGATGGCAAAAACCTAATTTCTGGTTAATAAAATGGTGTTTTAATGTATACAAAGCCAGTTGTACAGACATAATAAAAATATACAAATTGGGGTATCGGTGTAATCGTATTGAACCTGCGATTAAAGCCTACATGACAAATATACCGTACAGTAGACCGCTATAAAAAATAAAAAAATACAAAACACTACCAAGATTGGCTTGTACTTTTCTGTTCAAAACATCTCAGAAAAACCTAATAAATAACAGTGAACAATCATCATAGGAACCCATAATGTAACCAATAAAACTTCAACTCATCTCAAAAAACAATGACCAAACACACTCTGCACACACAAAAGTAAAAAAGTTATGCTGTCAAAATAGGACAACATAAAAAACGCAATTTTTTATAGATGTATTTCTACTTATACAATAATATAACAAAAAAACTATATAAAATCTATATCATTGTAATTGTATCGACCCCCATAGTAAAGATACATCACATCATCTTACACTGCACGAGCGAAGCTGATAAAATTAAACTCAAAAACAATTGACGCGTAACTGCGTTTATCCCCCCATTTTCATTGCCTAATGCCTAAAAAAAAAACTATTTAACACCTGTGGCATCCAGAAAGCACAGTACAAGCCTATTCACCCCTAAATGAGATCCCTGATTGTGTTGAATCCAAAATGGGGCGACTTCTGTAGTTTCGCCTGTTCTGCGCCTTTGGGGACTTTGCATATGCGACACTGTGCCCCACCAAAATCTGCGTTCCAAAAAGCCAAATACGCAGCCCTCCCATATAACCCTGCCATGCGCCAAACAGCAGTTTACACCCACAGTAGGGTAATGCCAACTTGAAGAATTGCTTAACAAATTTTATGTTCTTTTTCCAGGATTCCTTGTATATATGAAACTTTTAAGCTAAAATTGCTGATTTATGTGAAAAAAAATTTTTTTTACAGTTTCACACCTTATCTAAAAAAAAATTGTGAACATCCTAGGTCTATATACTCAATGCACCCCTGATATTTTCATTAAGGGGTGTAGTTTCCCATAAGTCAGGTCTATTTAAGGGGTTTATTAAGGTTTTAGCACCTTAGGGTGTCCCCAAACCTAAATGTCGCCTCAATAAAAGTCTATGAAAAATGAGACCCCGAGAGTAAAATGTAGGTGCTCCCCCTATTCTGGGGCTTTATGGGTGAGCAAATAATGCACTCAGGTCCACATATGGGATATCTTCTAAAGAACGCAGAACCTAGGGAGAATTGATATAGAGTTGCATTTAACTGTCACATTTAACCGTATTCCAGATTAAGTAATGGATAAATCTTGAAAACCTCAAAAATAAGTGAAATTGTGTGAACAATTTCACCTCCACTTGCTTATAATTTCGTGAATATCTGAAGGGTTATCTACTCCTAATAGTGTTGTAAAATATGTTAAAGGTCTAGTTCTCAGATAGCGTCACTTAGGGAGTATGCTACGCTGCAGCCCCGTCAAAGCCCGGTCAGAACTGAGTGGTCCAAGTAAAAAAATGAGTATATTGCAAATTTCTTGAAAATGTGAGAAATAATACTAAATTTCTTAAGCCCTCTAATGTCGTAAAAAAAAAAAAAAAGACATTTAAAAAAATGATGCCAACCATATGACATATGTAGATGGCTTAGTTCTACTAAACTAGTATTAGTGTGAATAATATGCTCTCTGTGCACGCAGAAATCTTTTGCAGCATTCAAGAACCAAATTTCCAAATTTCAGAAATTTTGATATTTCGACAAACAAACAAGGATAGTTATGATAAAAATTCTTGATTAACTGAAAGCACAATGTGTCACGAGAAAACAATCTCTGAATCACATGATTAGGTATAAGGTGTCCCAAAAAAGTTATTCACACTTAAATAGGACCTAAGTAACCGTCAATTTTGTCAAATAGGGGCTGTTCAGAAGGCCTAAAACAGGCTGGGTCCCTTAAGGGGTTAAAGGAGTTTTTGCCACAATCTCATTTCATACCTCCTGTATCCAGCCTTCATTCGCTATGTCTCAGAAGGGGCGTTATGTGATTTGTTTTTGAATTGCAATTTCATAGGACCCAGCTAGATGACTCACGCAGCATCTCCTCCCTGTCAAATAAGTCTGCTTATTAAAGCATTGTAGTACCAATGAAGGTAAAGTTTTTGCCTCTCAGACACACAGGTTCCTGAGATTCAGAATCCCTTAGAACCAACCTGTATTTTTTAAAATTTAGTTTGCACTAGTTGACTAATTGACTAAGGAGGACAGAGACAGGGTAGAGTACAGCTTCCTGGGGTTTGAACACTCAGAAGCTGCCTGAGAGGAGAGGTGGATGTCTGACCCTGAGTGATGAGACTACTCACCTCTGTCGTATGCCTTGGACGATGACGGTAAACAATGGGATCACTAAGGGAGCAGCTTAAAAACAAAAACAGTGCATAATTTTTAATAATAATGGGGAAATTATTTATTTCATTATGCAAGCTCTCATGTCAATTTACTTTGTGCAAAACCCCTTAAGATTATGAGACTCAATCATATGTTCACCAAAAGCTGATGTTGATTTTATTGCCCTTTGTGACCAATTACAAAACTACTTTTAATGTTTATACGGCATTTTTTTTTCTCTAGACCAACTCTTATTTACTGCTATTTAGTTGTCTGATTCCTGTGGCTTCTGGTGAAATGGATAGTCTGCCATAGAAAATAGTCTCATATACCCCATTAGGTACTTATGAGTCCAAAGATATGGAGTCTTCTTTCAAGATCCTCATCTCTTGCAGTAATAGAGAAGGTATGGAGTACAAGGGTTTAGAGATGATCAGTGAGGTCTCCTGTCTGTTTCAGTAAATCCTTCTCTAATAACTCTCTGTTGTGCTGTTCCTCTGTTATTAATTCTAGATATGTCAGATGGGTGTTACCAATTGGGGGGTGTCTGACATTATCCAATCAGTGCTGATAAAGTCAGTGTGCGGGGACACAGCCCTTTGACATTTGTGAATGGTAACACCCATTTGACCATTTAGTGATATATTTCTAGAAGAAATAACACAAGACCAGTATATCACAGATCTACCAGAATTTTTATTTATTGAACACATTATACTTTACAAAATAGACTATGTCAAGGAAATGTTACATGTCTCTTTAAAGCTTATGCGATGATCATTATACTGTATGGAAATACCGATGAAGATTGATTTTGTAGTTTTTATGCCTATACTCTTAAATGAATGTGTCATCAAAAATTGACTCCATTGGTTTAAACGCATCAATTTTTATTTAAACACATTTATTAAGAATTTATTTGTTATTTTTTTTAAAGTTTCTTATCAGCCTTTCCAGTATTTTTTATTGATTCTGTAAAGTGTTTTGTCTCGCAACAAAGCGAATAACTTCTCAAATTTGTAGGGACCAAAATAAAGACATTTTCAAATATATTGAGCTTTGTTCATCTGTTTTCCTAAGGAGATCTAAGTGAATTTATGAACGCTCCCTAGCTATTTCATTTTCCACTTAGTAACAGACCTGTGTATATCTCTTCACAGGACGTGCATCCTCTGTGCTGCTGGCATAAAAAGCTTGATTTATCTCAAGTAAACAGCACTTGATAATTAGGCTTTTTTTGTTGATGATCAGATAAAAATCCTGTAAGTTATTTCAGAAGCTTCTGAGCTAATCTGATCATAATAACAACTGAATGCAAAGAGCTGGATTCACCATGATTATGCAAATTTCAAGCATCTGAACCAGAAGTGTCAGTATTTCAATTCATAGCAGCCTATTAAACTCTTGTAGGGAGAACAACTCCTTTAACTCCTGCAGTTTTCACTTTGCTCACTAACCTATTAATTTCTAACACTTCCTTTCCTTAGAGGAGATTTTCATTTCTCTCATTACAGCACAAGCAGGGTTCAAACTGAAGGGTGACACATGAGTATAGATAACACAGGAAACGCACAGTCACAAAGAGATAGTCCACAGCTCCCCTCTCCGCCTCCTGCACATATTGCTTCTCATATCTCACAGTCAATACTAGAAAACTCTCCTTTAGAAGTCTAATGGGACAAAGAATCTGTCTTAAGATCCTATGTCTGAAGCTCTTTTAAACAGTCAAGCAAGAATTCTTCCCACAATCATATTATAGACAGTCAAATAGAAAATCTACAATCTGGAAACAAAACGTAAGAGGAAAAGAATATGCGATCAGGGCGTTGATTAATAATGTAAAAAAAATAGCGACAACCTTTAATTGCTGCAAAATAACATCAGTTATTAAAAAAATCTAATTCTTAATATCCAAGTCTTCTGCAAACCCAGATTTGTTGGAGAAATTGAATCGTCCCTTATGTACAGGCTGAAATGAATTGGTATAAGCTGTGTCCGTGCCACCAATATTCCAAACCTCTTTTGATGTCCAACAGTCATCGTAAGAGTGTTTGTAACGTGAAAGGACAGTCACTTGGACAGTGTCAAGCACTGGCCACCTTGCAAATCCTAGTCACCTATGACCATCCAGCTGTGCACACACTTCTGCCAGCCGCATCGCGTGGGAGTTTGTATTTTGCACAACCATTGAGATAGACTTCTGCCCATCTGCTGGTTCTTGAGGACTTGTCGAAGTATAAATACAGCTGCTTTAATTAGATATAGGGGCGCTGATCTGATAAGTGGCATCTTTATGTCCTGGCGCAAGATGAGACACATTTGAATCACATTAATTGTCGACTATCTTTTCAGTGTTTTGTTGTCATAGCCTGGTTTGGTGATAGATGGTGTGTACAAGTGGCTGTTCTAGCGCACAGATCCTTACGTTTGCGGGTCGATGTGAGATGGATGATTATACATGAAGGTGGAAAAAGAGGAATTTGATTTTTTTATTTTTTTTAGCAACTGCACAGGAGTTCGGGAATACTGTCAGTTTAAAGGTTGTGGTGAAAGTGTATCGTGAGTGGATAAATGGCACCGATGTGAATAAGTGATGTGGAAACTGCGGAGCACCACCTGCCATTGATGTAAGAGATGAGCATTGGCTCCAAAGGTGCATGAAGGTGAAGTGATACACTACAGGGGAGCAATTCACTTCCAAAATGAACCAGAGCTACCAGAAGTGGGTTGTCTAACAATAATCAGGGTAGCACCGAAGCGAACTATGGTCACTGCACCTTCTGCTTGCCAATTGCACTGGAAAAAAGCATCATTCACAGCAGTTATTGGTAATTGACCCTATTGATTGGTAAAGTCCGCCGTCGCTTAAATAGTCATTTTTCTGCTTCTTAAGTGATGGACATTGCGTGTCCAGGCAAGAAACTGTCCAAACAAACACTGTGAAATCATTGCTGATAGAACACAAGCGGTGGTGGGCAGTGTTATGATCTGGGAATGTTTTTGTGCATTTTCTGACCTTTCACGACGACACTAGCAACCGATTTGGTTCGAGAGATCCATCCTTATCTAATCACATACGACCCTTTTACATTCTGACGTCGTCATTATCCTGATGATGTACATCCTTCCAGAGCAATGACAATGTATATTCAGACATCTATAAATGTCCGACATTGAGTTTGAAGAGCATGATGCTAGATGTCAGAGTATTTTCCTTGACTCCCCTAATTAACCCCGAATTAAACAACTCAAATACCACCTTGATCATTGTGTTCCACGCAAGATCAGCCCTCACGCTCCCTCAGCAGCTGTGTATGCCATCAGCATGCCCCAGATAAGCTGGACAACCCTACCAGACTTTAAGGGCCTTTACCCACGGCATGTGACAATACAGTTAGTATGCCGCCGTAGTTGTCCTTTTGCGGTCCCTTCCGCACTGCCTCGGGAGGGACGGCTTTTTCTCGTGGCGATGACGGAGAACACCCCCTCCCCCTCCCATTGAGAAGCACATCTTCCTACCGAGCAACCGGACGAAGATTGAGTGCTTCTACAATTTTTGCCAGCCGGTCCGCCGGCCGCAAAACCGTCTGAGACGTGCAAAACCGTGTGCAAGTGGGACTATGCTGCACGTTTTCCCTTCCCAAGAGCACAATTGTGTCATTTCGTCCGGTTTTTTCAGGAGCGTCTGAAGAACCGCAAACCGGCCGTGAAAAAACGGCCGAATACCCTGCTGTGGTGACAATACCCCTAATGATTTACCCTAGCCTGTCTTACCTGCTGTATTGGCTTGCACAAACTGTTCTCTGAGTATAGACTGTCTGAACATAATAATTGACATGATTTGTTGGTAGTAAGACGTGATATTTTGGCATTCAGCCTAGATCATAGCATAAGTAGTCATTCCTCTAGCATTCCTAATTATAGACAGCCATTATGTTTCGAAAGCAATTTTATTGATGAAAACTGAGAAATTTGTTTCTATAGAACTCTGAATAAGCAGTGTGATATTATATGTAGTGTAACGGTTAATGTGTGTATGTGTGTAATATATAAGTGTGGTGTTTTGTTATAGTATATTATATATAATATATATATATATAGAATATATATATATATATAAAAATATAATATTAATATTGTACAATGTCCTAATTGTAGTATTATCATAAATCGGAGGAGGGGGGTAATACCCTCACTGCATTGCACTGCCTGTCCATATACATACATTGTAATAAGTGAAACCTAGCCATCCCCAAGTACCTTCCATTCAGAAAATGAGGGGAAATAGTACTAGCTACAAATTTCGTACATCTCAATACATAAACAATAGATTTGGCAAGGTAAGTCCAAGGACACCAATTCTCAATTTTTCTCAATAACCAACATTGAACGAGCAGAAAACTTGAAGCACACATCCTTGGCAGTATGCACCTCAGAGTTACAATGACCTTCGGCCAGTTGAGGGGGTTATATTCTATATATTAAAAATAAGTTTTTTTTTTTTTTTTATAGCGGGTGTTTTTTTTTTTTGTTTTTTTTATTGGGTTTTTGTGGTTATTTGTTTTTTTTTTTTTCTTGTTTTTTTTTTTTTTTTTTTTTTTTTGGTTGTTTTTTTTGTGGGGGTGGGGGTTTTTTTTTTGTTATGTATTTAATTATATGGGAAGGGAGATTTTATGTAATGTGAATAGGATTAAATATTTTGTGATAAGGTTTTGGTAATGGTTGTGGTCAGTAATAGTTTTTCCTATGTTTGGGATTGTGCTGTATGATAACATTGTTTTTTTAATAATTTAACCTTCTCTACTTATCAGCGTTCTAAAAACCAATACGTGGTGCCAGTAGTGTTTCAGTTGGCCCTGATGCTTTTATTAACTCCTGCTGAAACACGCGTTACGTGACAGTATTACGAAGTTCAGCCGTACTTCATAGATATTTTGTCCACAGCAAAGCATCTATTTCTTTACCTAACATACTAGTAACTGACATGTTCTATAGTATTGCTCTAGCTTTATACTACTATCTCTTAATGACCCGAAAACTTCTTTGTTTGACTAGCATGTTCAACTAATCCCCAACCATCTCGTCCATTCAATACCGTATGTTTTCTCTTTTTGGAGACTACTGTATAGAATATTACAGCGTGTATAAAGCAGTATTCGCTATATAAGGGAGTAGCACCTGTCAGACATTGATGACACATCCTATTAATGAGCCATAAATATCTATGGTCAGACAACCCCTTTATAGGGGTTGTCTCACTACAAATTATCATCTCGCCTCATCGTTTTTCATGTTCTCATTTTGAAATTTCCATGCCGTGTTTTACTGCTTCATCACTAGGCTGTCAATAGTAGCCATCTGAGCTATAGGAACCAGGTGAATGGCACATATCATGAGAGAGTAACAGGTCTTTAGCTATAGTCGACCTGAGATCTTGAGCACCATACAATAGGGGATACTGCCTGTTTCCCATAAGATAAGACATCCCCCAATAATTTAGGACTATAGACGTTATTATCAATTCATAGATTGAGCTGCTTATGCTTGATGTTTGTGTATGATCACAACAGTACATGAAATACATGTTATTTTTGTTCAAACAATAATTTGGAATAATTGTTCATCACAAGAAAAAAACCATCCCCTAAAAATAAGTCTTCAGCTCTCTTTAGGAGCAAAAATTTAATATAAGACCTGTCTCTTTTCAGAGGAAAGCAGGTAGGATAGTAGGAGCAATGTTAAGGACACAAATTTGCTAAGTACTTGGTTTCCAAGATCTTTAACATAAAAAGCAATCCTCGTAGTGAGACAACCCCTTTAAAACACAGTGAAATCCTTGTATACACTAGGTTGCCCTTTAGATTTCTGCCCTATGTTACTAGCCTTCTACAGTAATCATAAGTGGACCCTACATTGCTGTGTTTTACAGCACCGGTCACTTAGTCTGTGTTGGTAACAACTAAGCGTGTCATGAATTCTCTAGTGATCTATAGTGACAATTAAGCCCTGTAAGTGCAATTTCTGCAATTATCTAGTGACAAGCTGAACAAATCATCTGAAATCAATGCTAGACAGAGTGCGAGACATTTTTGTGGAAATTATCCGCTCCCTAAAATTGCCATTTAAGACAATACGTATACCACCTTATTCCAGGAGCGTTTACTGGAGAGGGGGCTTCCTAAGCGCCGAGCCATGAGTCACCCTAATGTTATTACTGGCACATAATGCTGAGTGTGCTGAGCCTGGCAGGTTGGACTGGGCGGTGCAGTGTCCCTGAGCTGACTTCAAGTCTATTATTTAGCACTCAGCTTTGCCTGAAGGGCCAACAGTACTTTGACAAACAATGTGTTTCTACTACTGGAGCTAGAGGGTTAAACCCTGTCATTAGTGACAGACATGGCTTGTTCCATTGATTTGTCTTGGGGATGCACATGAGGGTATTGTGCTGCGGGTCACGCGGCAGTACTATCATGTACGAGTTGCAGGGGAGTGAGTCACACTCCAACGCATCTATATGAGGGTAAAGGCGATTCCTTTCTTTTCTCCGCAAATACAAGTTTGGAGTTCCACACGGTGAAACCGCAAGCCAAAGCCCCGACTCTCCGCCTCCTCAATTTGCCCAAATCACCTCCCAGACTTCACCCGTAGCTCCCTTCAGACACGGCGGCAAGTTTTAGTGATGAACTTACTGTTTTTAAAATGTCCATCACTTTTTTCTCACCTACGATACAATAATCAAGCTATTTACGTAGAAACATACACAAGCAAAAGTTTAACAATAATTTTGGATCTTTTGAATTGAGTAGAAGACCCTGGATCAAGTGAGCTTTTGGTCAAATATATTGAATCTGATCCTACCCAGAAGTGATTCTGCAGTATTATAACAAAGTCAGATTGTCCAATACTAACAATGATAAAAAAATTAACATTTTGAGTTTTTAAGAGCAAAACATAACAATACATTTCTTTACATACAATTTTCTGCCAGACCTAACATTGCTAATCCATGCAAGGCACATTTATGTATGACTGATTAGCGAAAAGACTGAATATAAAATTGCTCGTGCACTGCATGCAAACTAACTGGAACCAAATTATTATATATTTGTGATCGTCCCCTTTTAAGACACGCCGACTCCACAGCTCTGGAGTTCACACACTGTGGTACTTTATGGGTTGATTTGTGGTGCATTCGTGTTAGGTCAACCTTTCGGCGTGTGGGGCAGTCATGTAAAAAAATGTTGCCTGTTTATGTTTTTTGTGCCTGAAGATGTCCCTTAGGCGTCAATGCGATTATGCCTTGTAACATGGGGCTAATCTGTGTCCAAAACCGTTAAACTGTAGAATGTCTAATAATAGGATGCCGAGGATTTCTGCTGTTTTTCTGATGGGAAAATGTGCTGTGCAAATATCCATGGGTTAGTCTGTTCTTACAGAATTGTACAAGTTACTGCCACTTTCACTATGCAGCACATAGGCCATGTTCACACGGCTTAATTGCGGGGCGTACTTACGCCCCGCAATTACGCCGTGTGGATGGGGGCGGAGCGGGGGGCCGGCACCTCACCGGCCCATAGGCTATCATTACGAGCGGTGTGTATTCGCCGCTAGTAATTCACATGTCACTTCTCTCCCTGCTCGGCGTATTGTACGAGCAGGGAGAGGAGACGTAATCCATAGTTCTCTTTTGAGAACTTTTGGATTACCGTAATGACTGGGACGTATTTCAGCCCGTAATTCGCGCAGTACGCCGCGAATTATGGGTTTTGAAATTACGGGGCCCAAAAAAGCCTGTGGAAACATGCAATTTAGTCCCACTGAGCTTTATTGCTTCTATGTGTACTCTAAGGGCATGTCCCCACGGCAAGAGTTTTTGGACGGGTTTTCAGATGGTTTGCGGTTTTAGAGACAGTCTGCAAACCTGCGAGCAACACTCCCCTATAGACTTTAATAGAAAAACAGTTCAGCTGTCCCCACTGAACTGTTTTTCTGCCGGGCGGTTTTTCACACTGCCGGCGGTCCGAAAAACATAGAACATGTTCATTCTGCTCTGTTTCCAGACAGAAAATTAACTTTGGAGTCAATGTAAACCACTCAGAAAGTGAGTGAGCAGTTTCTGGGTGGTTTTTGGTTTTTGCCAAGAAAAGTGATGAATGATCGCACCCTTTAGTGGGTGTTTTTTTTTTTTTTTTTTTTTTGCAGGTTTTTTTTTGCACTTTTTTTAACATGGGTAGGGCCTGCAAAGCACTTCAGTGTGAACGAGAGTCTATAAATCCTCTTTTTAGTCTAAACTAACCAAATTTTTATGCTGTGAACATGCACATGTGCTTCAAGTGAAGGTGAAAAAGTAAACCTATGTGAATCATTGTTAAATTGTGGAGATAAAAAAAATCACGTGGTTTCTTGCACCAATCGGGATACTTTTGCACTCAGTACACTTTACTGCTTGAAAAACAGCTAGGAAAACCTGGACAAAATCAGTGACAAAAAAAGTTCAAAAAACCAAAACTGCCAAAAAAACCAAATTTTTTTGTGTCAAAAACAGCGAAAAAAAGGTTGAAAATGAAACGGTTCGGGTTGAGGTCAAAACAGGGGTGTTTTTTGTCCTTTGCATGAAAAGGGGCCCTTTTTTTCCCCCACGGGAAAATGGGAGAAAGAAACCCGGTTGGAAATCCCGACCGGTATCGGGTTTTTTTTAAAGGGCCCCTTTTCAACCTTTGGCCGAGGGGGAGGGACTTTTCTAGCGGTTTTGGGGGGAGAAAAATCTTTTCCCCTTGCTTTTGACATGTTCATATTCTCCCAAAAACCCTGGGCAGAAAAAATTGCCCTTTTTCAAAATTTATCCCGAAAAATGGGGGGGAAAAATTCCCAGGGTTAAATTTCCTTTTCGGACGTTTGGAAAGGTTTTTTTGGATGCTGCATGGTTTTTTCCAATTTGGGGGCCCGGGGTTTTAAAGTTTTGACGGGTTTTTGGGGAAGGCTTTAAAGAACAAAAACGTTGAAAAACCCGGGCCCCCTTTTTGGGGGGGACATGCCAAAGGGGAATTATGTGCCCCTGGGGCCCCATTCCAACTCGGGGCCTGTTTTTTGAAAATACACTTGTTTTCCAGTGAAAATACCAATTCTGGACCCCTTCTTTTTTAAAAATTGTTGTGCTTTTCCTTTTCCCTTTTTCTAAAAAATTGCCCGTGGGGTTTTTTTCCCCAATTTGGGGTGGTGCTGCCGTGATCCCCCAATCGAGTGACAGGCGTAAAAGGGCCAGGGCCCACCCCCCTTTAAATACTGGAATTTTTAACCCCCCAGCGGACAAAATTCCCGGTTTTAATTTTCTAGGGGGAAAAACCAAGGGGGGGGGAACAACCCCAACACAGAGTTATAAGAGAAGATGACCCGGGATTGTTATTTAAACAGGGAACCCCAAGACGGGACCTGTCAGGAGAGGCCAGGGGGGCTTTTTTTAAAATTATGCGGGACACTAAAAAATTTCCCAGTGAAACAAAATTGGGGGGGGATAAATTTTTTTTGTTGACTTTTTCCCGTCAAATTAACAAAATTCGAATTTTTTGGAAACAGATTTGTAAAAATCACATTAACCTGTCCCATGTAAAAACGTTTCGGACATTTGATGAAGATCTGTAAAGTGGGCTCAGGAGCTGGGCCTTTTCCACATTTGCCCCACCCCTTTTGGGGTTTCAGGATAAGAGAAAAGGGCTGGGTCTCCCCAAAAGATATGACAAAATACTGTTGGACATCTGTTTTGCTTTTTGTCTTTTGGCTGGACGTGGTTTTTGGCGCAGATTTGTGCAAAAGCTGCAGCCGTTCTTCAGATTTGCTGCCGGTCCAATACATTAAATGACCAGAATCTGGCGGAATATACAGCATAGTTACAGAGTTTGTAAGGCCCAAAAAAAAGGGACAGATTTCCATTCGGGTTAGCTATTGTGCAAAGGGGTAAACCCAGAAAAGGAAAAAATCCAATGAATTTAGAAGGGATTGTCCTAAATTTTAGGGAAAAATTTTCCCGATCAAATCCCCTTTTTCGGGGGAAACCTGGGAAATTTAATAACTTGTTATTTAAATTGACTATGGGAAATCCCATCCAGCACTTTTTAAAATTGGGTTAATTGAATTCCCGGGAAAATGTTCCTCTGGCTTTTTTGAGAGTTAAACGGGTCTAAATGTTTGTTACAGTAAAAAACCCCTTTCTATTTTTTAGGGCAAGAAAGTTCTTTCTCAAGACGTTGAGGATGCCCCCTGTTTTGATACCCCCCTGGGTATGAATAAAATCTTTTGCGGGGATCTGAAATTGCCCCTTAATATTTTTTATTTGTTTCCCCCGAAGTCTTTCTTTTCTTCAAAACTAAATACCCCCAAAACCCTTGTTTAATAATTTTGTTGACTTTTAGTTCCCCAACCCCCTTTTATTATTTTTTTTGCCCCCCTTTTTGTACCGGGTTTAAGCTCTACAATGTTTTTCCCGGGGGGTTTCCGGGGGGCCCAAAACTGTAACAATTTTCCCATGGTGGTTAACCAGTGATTGTAAAATGGTGAGAATTTTTTCCCAAACATGTGCATTTTGCCCCTTTTTAAATCCCCCCCTTTTTTTTCCTTTTTGCTTGGCAGCTGCGGACTGACACGGGCCCTTGCTACTTTTTTAAGTTTACTGTCCCCCCGGATCCCAAAGCCCTTCTCCTTTTTCAGATTTTCCCAAAGCTTTTTTCCCTTTTTAACATTTTAATGGTTTTTTCCCTCCTCCTGTTGCATTTTTTTCCGATTTTTTTTAAAAAGCCCCGGTTTTAAAAAAAACTTGATGCTTTTATAAACAAAGACGGCTTATAAATTGCTGTCTACGCAGCAAAAGGTGAAACCTTTGGGATTTTCAGGGGGGTTTTCCAAAAAAAAAATAAAAATTTTTTGGAAATCTGACGGGAAAAACCTGTGTTTTGTGTAGAGGGGGAAACCTTTGTTCCTGATTTTTTAAAATTGGCGGGCCCGTTTTTAGGAGGGGGTTTTCCTTTGTCTTTAAAATTTGGACCTCCCCCCTATATAGTTTTTTTTAAAGGGGTTTTGTAAATGTTTCGTAAATTAAATTCGGGGGGGCCTAATGGGAGCCCCCAGATCTGCCGCCATCTTCTTGCGGCATTGGGAAAGAATGAAATAGAACGTAAAAAATTAACACATTTGGAGCCCAATTTATTATGACAAATTTCCGGGTTTTAAAATGCCTTGTGCCACTCAGACGGGCCCCTTTGGGACGGTTTTGGAGGGATTTCCCTTTAATGTCTTGGTGGGGTTGTCACAGTTTTTCTGGGGGCCAGCGGTTTGCACCCCAAGCCACGGGAGGGGGGTTTGGGGGGGGTCCTTAGGCACCCCCCGCGGGAATCAAGGGGGGTCCCACAAAAAGGGTTTCCATTGTTTTCCCAAGTTTGGGGATTTTTGACCGGGTTAGTTTTTTGGGAGGTCATGGTTATGCTTTATTAACCATGTTGGACTTTTCTAGCTATTTCACAAGTTGGATTGTCATGTTGGAAGATCCCATCCACCCCGGGGAAAGACAATCGGCATGTATGGGTGTAAAGATGCAAAGATGGATTCAAACCTAAATCAGTTGAGACATGGATGAGTGGGCCCAAGGACTGTCATAAGATTCCACCGACCATGGTTGTGTTCTTCCAGCAATGGTTGCAGGGTGTTTGTTCTGTAATGTGTTTCGCCAGACACGCCAATGCACATCCGTTTCATGAAACAGAATATGGCTCATCTCAGAAGACAACCCTTTGGCAATCAGCAGAGATCCAATTTCTATACTGCCATAAAAATTAAAGGCTTTTCTGCTGTTGCAGCTTTATCAGTGGGGCAGTGACCTCTGTCTGCTTCTACTATCCAGTAGAATTAGCTGAACTGTTGTAGACGCATGCATGGTAGCTCCCTTGTTCATTTTGGCAGTTAGTGCTCCACCGTCGGTCCGCTCTCGTGCACTTTTGTAGCTGGCGTTTACCCCTCGCATCTATGGCGCATGATGCCCTACAGTTTCTAAGTCCCTTCTTCACAATTCACTATTTTTTCACTAGCAATACATTTTCATCACAGCAACACAGGAACAGTTCACAAACTGCAGTTACAGAATTATTGCCACCCTTGGCCCCAAAGCCAATAATCAACATTTTTTGTAACTGATAAATTGCCTCTTTTATCCAAGACAACAACAATGAATATGTGTGCAGACAGCCTATTGCATACCTTTTATACCCGCCAAGCCAGCTCATGACATGACTTCCTTCATGTGCTGCCGATGTCGAAAGTAGGAAGTGGCTAGTAGTGTTGTACCGTGTTAGCCAAAGAAAGTAGTAGAAGTGAAGAAATCAGGCGATACCTTTTAGAGGCTGAGTATATTTGATGGTGAGCTTTCGAGAGTACTAGCTCCCTTCTTCAGACATGGTGTTATATAAGATACTGAAAATTTACAGACTTTTTTTTTACACAGCAGACAGGAACTTAGAATCTTTAAAAATAATAAAATTCAATATTAAGCAGAGAAGTCATTTACAACAGGGCAATAAATAAACAATCTGGAAACCTGTGGGGTGTGACAGAGGGGTCAGTAATTCTTCCTCTTATCTCTTTGCTCTCAGGTCGTGATTTGTGGCCCTCACAGTTCACACATAGTGTGACATGAGACTAGCATGAATATTTAGTCCATTTTGCAGCGTTTGAAATTTTTGCATTAATTTAAATTCCCATTCCTTTCTCTCCCTCTGTGTCTTACAATGTCCCATTAGAACCACAATCTTCAATGGAGTGGTCTTCTCTGGAGAAGTATGCAGAAAGTAGGAAGTGGTCATAATAACGTGACTTGATGGTTTAGCACCCTCTGCAGCAGTACATGGAACATGGAGGCAGGAGATGGATTAAGATCGCATTATAAAGACCCCTTGGCAGCCTGTTTGCATTTCTGAGTCCATTCTTGTATTATCTGTATACCCCCTTAAGTAGTGATTTATTTTCCTGTGATAATAGAGACTGTTCTTTGCTGTGATGGCTGTACTGGAGGGAGGTTATAGTAAAGCACGCTGTGGCTGGCCTAAATGGCAATGCATTAGTTTTACACTCACTAATTGTAATCAATGTGTGCATTAGTGTATGAAATAGAGACTGGGGGTATTTAGTGAAAATGCACTAATGCAGTATAATACCTGCTGAGAAAGCTTTTGTGTCGTCCAGCCAAATTGTTCTTGCAGTTAGCGTATTTTTGTAATGCACACTCATTGTAAGAGGATTACTAGGCAGTCTGATGTGTGTCAGTGCTCCTGCACATGTGCTATTGCTTTAATGGAGATTTAAGACCTTTTTAGTTCAAGCTAATGTGGGGTAATGCGTACCACAGACATAAAATATACTTCAAGTACACCGTTATCAGATTTTACTCACAAAATCCCCCAAAGTATAGCCCAATAAGTATACTGTGAAATACTCCCAAATTACATAAACAACCGAAGAAAAAGGAGCTTAATCCACCACTAATTAAAATCCAAGAATACTTTATTAACCTGTATTAAAAAAACATAGAATACATGAAAAAAGGAAGGATCCCAAATGTTGATCACAATGAGGTGTATCGCAATAATATCCAGAGCTCAAAAATTGGGGTAATAAATATTTATCAGGGTCACAAAGTAAGAGATGGCTTTATCAGTAAGCAATAATCATAATGTAGATGTATCTTGGATAAACCCACTCTTATATGTTGCTCTGGACCAACCATAAGGCCTCGTTCACACGGCTTATTTCAGCCGCATTGGTCGCCGTATTTGCGCTCCAATACGACTGAAATCCGTCCCAGTCATTACGGTAATCCACAGTTCTCATAGAGAACTATGGATTCCGTCTCCTCTCCCCGCTCGGCGAATGTGACATGTCAATTATTTACAGCTTTTACGCGCTGTGAATAATGAATGTCTATGGGGCTGGCGAGCTGCCGGCCCCCCGCCCCGCTGCATGTCAACCGGCGTAATTGCGGGCCGAAATCCGTCCCCGCAATTATGTCGGCAATAAGCTGTGTGAACATTGCCTACTACTATAAAATGTCTCGCAAGACGTGACGTATAGCCCCGACGTACATTTGGCTTGAATTGCTTCCTCAAGGGGTACAGCTTCACTTCTTTGTATCACGCAGCTCAGTACTTTACCAGTACAATGCTCAACATACAATATTGGTTCCGGGATGGCCATTGTATGTTGAAACCATGACTCTATGGAAAACTGGTAATTGGTTGCGAGACCCCAAAATATCACTAAACGAAGATTAAGGAAAATGAAGCAGATAACTAGTACAGATAAAGCAAGTCCTTACATATAAGAATGTTCACGCTGCGTAATTGCGGAACATATTTCGGCACATAATTGTGCTGCAATACATCCGAAATGCGCCCCACAATTACGGTAATTCATAGCTGTCAAAGAGAGCTATGAATTACCTCTGTCTTCCCTGCCGCCTATTGAACGCATGTCACTTCTTTCTGGGGTTTACGCACTGGGGATGATAGAAGTGAATGGGACCGCTGGTGAAGGATTCCGAAAGTCACTGCAAATCACTCTTAGCAAATCATCAGCCACAGATCCACTTTTCTACTGGATCGAGATGCTGGATTTCATCAGGCTTGGCATTACAGTCAGTGGAGGTCCAATACCGACATTGCGGATGTAGAATTGCAGTGACCATCCATCTGCTTGGAAGCCCCGTATGCAGTAGGGTTCACCGATTTGTTTTAGACACATGTCTGGTTGCCCCTTGGTTCATTTTGGTGGTGAGCTGCTCCACCACCAAAGTCCACCCTTGGGCACCAAGGTCTGATTTAACAAAGTTGTTATTCATAATTTATATACAATGGTCTAACGAATGAGCTGAAAAGTCAAAAGGTTTTTTTTTCCTAAATGAGACCATATCTTAACTTTCGAATGCATATGTCCAACTGTTCAATGTCTCAGTACTTTTTGTACAACTTGCTGACCTCTAGCAGGTCACAGCAGGTATTTGATCCCTGAATCGCCCAATAAATTTAGGGGATCAATATGAATTGGAATTTAAACAGTCCTCCTCATCATGCTGTTCACATTTTGGCATCATGAGACCAAGACAACACCTTACAATTGATCAACGGAGCCTCCTCATTGTGAGGCTTC
Source organism: Phyllomedusa bahiana (assembly GCA_025379985.1). Classification (NCBI taxonomy): domain Eukaryota; kingdom Metazoa; phylum Chordata; class Amphibia; order Anura; family Hylidae; genus Phyllomedusa; species Phyllomedusa bahiana. The sequence goes on along the minus strand of JAODAL010010675.1, from coordinate 65,996 downwards.
AAGCAGGATGCTCTCAGACAGAAGTGGCCAGTGAGAATAGAGTGTCATCTGCAGGCAGCAACAGAGTTACAGGGAGACTGAAAGAGTCACAGCAAGGCAAAGAAGTGAATGTCCTTTGGCTACACCACACACCGATGATTACTTTCATTATAAACAATGCCCTGCGAAACTGGATAAAGTTAAAAAGGGGTAGAGGCGACCAAGTGTAAAGTCAGACCATTCATAACAGTTTACATCAGTATGGTCTGCGTGCTGGATGACTGGCTGTTCAAAAAGAAATCAGTTTTAGAATGTGAAAAAAGACTTTTACATTTTTTTTTACTATTTTCCCTAATATTAAAAAAATCTAAAAAAAAAAAAAAAAAAGCAAAAAAAGCCTAACAGATAAAAGCGAAGAAGTTATTAGAATTACCTAGAGCAGGAAAGTACAAAGGAAAAGGCAAATGTGCCTGGTCAGGATGGGGGATAAATGGCCCGGTCAGGAAGTGGTTAGAGGATGCTAGCAGGCTGCTCTTCTGCTGGAACCCCTCTGGGAAGTGTTTGTGTCTCCTGTAGAAATCCAGCATGGCATTGTGCCTATCGTAGGCACTCTTTGCTCTAGCAAATTGATGACGGTCCTAAATGGCCAACTTTACACAAGTATAGCATGGGTGCATTTTCTGAAAGTCACAGAACCAAGCCCAAATGAGGCTCTGATCACCTGAACTGTCTGCACCATTAGACCTGCGCCTGTTTAATGCTTGTGTGAAACTGCTTTAACAGTCTACATGAAAATGTGTTCTCGATACTACACATGCTATGCTTAGATGTAGATGAAAGGTTCACTGACTTGGGCTATGTCTACACAGCAATCCGATGGTATTTTAACATCGCTGGGCCTTGGTTTTTGGCACAGCTTTGCGCTAATAATCACAGTCGGTTTTCAGATTTGCCGTCAGCCCCATACACTGAATGTACGGGAATCTGGCGTCAATCCTGCGGAAGATCCAACAGGTTTGAAAATCCGCTGGATTTTAAAACCCGACTGGAAAAAATCCATTCTGTGTAGACTACAGCACAGATTTTTCTTTGCGGTCTACACAGCGCTGGGTACAATTGGATTTTCAGCGGATTCTAAATACTGAATCCGCCGAGTATCCAATGCTGTGTACACATAGCCTTATAGTGCTCTCTCTATTGGGTGGCAGGTTGCAGAGCCTTTAGATGGTCAACAGTGCAAAGTGCGTTCCCTGTAAAATACATTGGACACAGCCTTATTTCTTCCACTTGAATAATGTTGCAACCAGGGCTGTGGAGTCGGAGTCGGTGGCTATTTTGCAGGAGTCGAAGTCGTCATAAAATGGACCGACTCCCAAAATATATAATAAGTTGGTTCAGTTAGTTCGATGCAAAAAGCAGGAGGAATTGGGTCCAGCCAGTGCTACTGCTCCAATATCTTCAGCCTCATCACATGAAGAGTGTAATTGATGACATGGAGCAGGCAAAGCGCTGCCCCAGGGGAAATAATTCCGATCCCATGACAAACAGATTTCAGCAAAGTTTTTCACTTGCTTTCAAAGAAGTAGAAGAGTTCCTTCCTTTATACCCTGACATTGTTAGAGATGTTGCCCCTGTGGTCACCACTTTCCCCAAACCCAAGTTAGTGCAGAGAGGCTGTTCTCTAGCCTGGAAATAATGAGCTCAGATGTGAGGTCATTTATGAAGGAGGATCTGATGGAGGCAATACTATTTCTCAGAACAAATTCAGAGACTCCACAATTGTTCCTGCAGTGTTTTGCATATTTACAATTTTTTTTGTGTTCTAAAGTCATGTCCAATAAATATATTTTACACTGACAAGCAAAATGGTAACAATATTTTGAACTTGTGACTTTCAGGCTCCATATCTCACCATCCACTACAACTTTGCACATGAAGCAACTGTAATTTTATATACAGTCATCTTACCTATCTTATACATGTGACCTGCACGTATTTAGCACCTTCTTAGTTCTGCAGATTCTTTCCTGTAACTGCATTGTTACTGTTTTGCTCCTAAAAATCAATATGTTAATTTTTATTATTTTGTTAGTATTTGGTAAATTCCCCTTTAGCTTTCAATACTGCCTGAATCCTTCTATCATAAGGTGATAAACAGCCTGATGTTACCATTTTACTACAGTAAAGTTATCACTTAAACATGCGCCGAGTATGAGGGAGTCGGGAGTCTGAGTCGGAGGTTTGGGAAATTGAGGAGTCAGTCGGGGCTCTGGCTTGCCGACTCCACAGCCCTGGTTGCAACCCATTTCTGACCTTTAGGGACTATCCATAATCCTGGCATATATTATTCTGACCTTTCTTTAAGGCCATATCCATGCATCCATACCTTGCATGAGCCTGATGTAACCTTTGTCGTGACTGCTGTGGCCTGTGTTTCTATGAATGGTTAAGTCATTGGCCAGGTTCAACGGGACGGCTGCAGTGGTGGAATGAAAAGGTTTACAAGGAAAAGTGTTATGTTTTTATTTTTAGTTCCCTCTATTTTTAATCAATCCCTGGCGGAGTGATCAACATGTATTGGTTTTGGAGCACCCCTTTATTAATACTTTATAAACCCATATGGGTCTTGGCACTTCCAGGCTAACATCATTATACTCTTGCATTGCTTTTTAGAAAGGCTTACTTCTGGTTGAAGGTCTTTATGCCTTTAGATAACTAGTTGACTGCTGATGTGAACTCAACAGATTATCTTTGTTTGCTGAGCCTCCCTGTTGATGGTTTCTACTTTGTGTGTGTGTTTTTGTCTTTTAGGCTAAACTAGCACATATATTGTATTCCCATTTTATTGATGAGCCTTAAACATATTGGCAACTGTAAATAAAGACTATTACTAAATACATTGCTGTTCTGATTTTGCTTCATTTCAGAGTTAGAGCTGTTCTTATGTACAGCTTGTTTACACAAGCTTCCCTAGGTTATTGACCATCTCTTTCTGCTCTTGCAGCAGTGCCTGGAATGGTGAGGTCACTCCTTGCTGTGTCTTATTAGCATCACTGCAGCTTGTTTCTTTCTTACAAAAAAATCTAACCCTTTAGACCCCTGTAGCCTTGTGCACTGCTGTTTAGAAACCTCCAGCACTAGTATCACTCTAAGGCTATTGTTCACACGGCTTAATTGCGGGACGTATTTCGCCCCGTAATTACGCCGTGTGTACAGGGGCGGGGCGAGGGGGCCCATAGACATTCATTATTCTCGGCGCGTATACGCCATGAATAATTGACATGTCACTTCTCTCCCCGCTCGCCGTATTGTGCGAGCAGGGAGAGGAACTAATCCATAGATCTCTATGAGAACTGTGGATTACCGTATTGACTGGGACGTATTTCAGCCCGTAATTCGCGCAGTACAGCGCGAATTACGGGCTGAAATACGACCCAAAATAAGCCGTGTGAACATGGCCTTACAAGCTCAGCTAGGAATAGCAGAGCTGATATATCAATCCACCCACAGACTAAACAGGAAGTGCGAGTCTGAAGCTATGAAACAGCATGGTGTAAACACCCCTTACAAAAATATATTGACAATTAATAATGAAGTAATATTTTGTGTTCAAATTGACAAATCTGGTAATTGTTACTTTGAGACACAGTGGGGTTAAAAGAAAAATCTGTATGGCATGCTTTGCAGAAGCTGTCTGGGGAGATAGTAATAGCCCCTAAAAATGTTAAAATAATGTGTTGTAGACCCACTACTAATGTGAAACTCTGTGTATGTATGTGTGTGTGTATGTATGTGTATATATATATATATATAATTATATATAAAACCCATTTCTTCAGGCTTGCCTACAACCTACACTAACCTTGCTGTCACTACATCCTCCACACACATATCTGCCCCTACCTTCTGTCTCTTTCCCCCTCCTTGTAGATTGTAAGCCCTCGCGGGTAGGGTCCTCTCTCCCTCTGTCGTGCCAATTGTCATCACTTATCAGTGTACTGGTTCGACTTATGTTATGTATGTAACCCCCTCGAATGTACAGCGCCCTGGAATCAATGGCGCTTTAAAATAAATTTTATATATATATATATACACACCCCCTATTGTGAAAAACGACCAAAAAAACCTAACTTAAAATAATTTTTTAATACAATCAAATACAGAGGACAAATGCGGGGGAAAAATATACATTTCTATTCAATACAAAAATATTTAAAAAACAGGGTATTTTTCCCAAAAAACCCCAAGGAGGTAATCAAAAAAAGGGGCCCAAACCCGGGTCAGACGGGTTTTTCAAATAGGGGGTAAAATGTCATTAATCGGGGGTTTTTTTTTAATGCGTGTTTAAAAACCCGGGAAATGTGTCTTTGAAAGTAGCCTCTCCAATATAATACAGACAAAGGCTTAAACCTCCTAGTCCCAAAATCCCACCCAAAATTCAGAGCCCACCCTATCCTGAATTGCGTTTCGCTGTTCTGCCCTCGGGGTTTATTCTTTTCATTTTATTATGGAATATTTATAAAACCCCCTAACTCGAGGGTGCCTGATGGGGCCGTCCTAGGGCCGGGGTTTTCGGACGTTTTTTCGCCGGTTTTGCATTTTTTCAGCCCTGACAAGGGGCTCTAGGAAAAACCGGCAGCGCCCCAAACTGCAAGGGTTTTTCCTTTTCCGGGCGGTTTTGCCCCCCCGGCGGTCCGGCCGAAAACACATTTTGCTTCCCAAAATTTTCCGTCGGTTTCGGCCCGAATCTGTGCTTCTCAATGTAAGGGGGAAGGCTTTTCCGCTCATGGGAGAAAAAGCCGCCCCCACCCCCGCGGCCGTGGGGGAGGGGCCGCACATCAGGACAAAATACCGGCGGCAAACCCCGGCCGGTATTTGTCCTGTTGCCGTAGAAAGCCCTTGTGTCACCACTTCCGACTTACAAAACCACTACTTTCATTGGGGCTATTATATTTTGAATTTTTTAAAAAACTGGCTTTCTTCCCACAAAAGTTTTTTTGAGCCGTTTTTTCTTACGTTGATTTCTTAATTAAGTGAACTAGTAGGGTAGCTCTGGATGTGACTTTGTTGATGTTCAGAAGCGGACTGCAATCTCTACTTAGTGATGGATGTAAGAGGGAATAAAAACCCTATATATTTGCATCATTACCAAAAGAAAGTCCAAGTCTCTGAAGCTGGGATCAATTCCAAGCATTAACAAAATATGTCTTTGTGGAATACGGTCAATGAAAACCAATCAATACCCCCTCAATACCCCCCAAGAGGGGCAGGATGTCAAACTTTGATTGGCGGATGATGTGACTGATGTGGTGTTATAGGAAGACATCATAGGTGACTGCTAAAGGGGTTGTCTCTCTACATTGATTTCATCATGCCTCAGTCCTGTTTTCTTGGTTTCATTTTGAATTCAGGGGTGTGTTTACTGGCTTCCACTGGGCTGCAGTAGAAGTCAGGACTGTACCTATAGAAACCAGCACTGGCAGCCTATCAGGAGAGATCAAACAGGCCTGTAGCTATAGTGACCTGAGAAGTGAATGCAGTTCATACAAGAGGGGATATCTCAGAATAGGTAAGACACTGTTAATGGATGCACATTGCAAAGTGACTTGTTTTTGCAAGATATTTAACATAAAAAGCAATCCTTATAGTGAGACAACACCTTTAACTTAGTTTTCAATAAATAAGTTTTCCAATATTTAGATTGGGGTGTTCTGTTTCTTGGGACCATTGCTACTGTTCTAATTATAATAGGCTCAGATACTCTCCGAAGCACCAGTCTCACTGCTGGTCTCGGTCAAACATGATAACTTTCATGACCAGAAATACTCAAAGAACTATAGATTTCTTAATTAGTATTGATTTCCAGCAAATCCTAATGTACGTCTATGGCTAGATTAAAGGGGTATTCGGGTGTTGAAACAAAAAACTTGAAAGGAGTCTGCAGGCTCATAAGGGTATGTTTACACGGTACAGTCATGACACAAATATTATATTTTCACATGATCTATTGCCTCTGGTTTTTGTGTTTGGGTCAGATGTTTTTATCACATACAGAAATACAAGTGCAATCATATTATGTTTTAACAAAAGCTTTTTATTGAATTAGAATGAGTTATTGGAAAAGTCAATATTTAAAGTTTTGGGACCCTTTTCTTCTGGACCTCGAAAATTCCCCCTGGCATGCCTCAATCAATTCGGGACCAAACCTGATGTAGCAGCCCATTCTTGCACAATAAATGTTGTTTTTGTCACAATTTGTTGGTTTTTGTTTGTCCCCCCGCTCTTGATGATTGACCACAAGTCTAAAGGGGATTAAGATCTGGGGAGTTTCCGGTCAGGCCCCCAAAAATCTCTGTTTTGTTCCCGACCCATTTTATTATCACCTTTGTTTTAGGAAGGTCTCCATCATCGGGAAAAAAGGCATTGTTGATCACCAAAGCTCTTGGACGGTTGGGAGAATTTGCTTTGGAGGACTTTCTGGTCCCTTTCTTATTCAGGGATGTGTTTTTAGGCAAGATGTTAGAGAGCCGTTTCCCCTTTGGCTGAGAAGCAACCACACAGAATGGTTTCTGGATGCTTTACTTTGGATGAGCAAGACTGGTGCTACGCCCCCTTGTCTTTCCGAAAAAGCTGTTTTCCAGTTTTTCAAAAACTTGGGAAAGGGGGGTTTCATCAGAGAAAATACTTTTACCCCAGCCCTCAGCAGCCCCTCCCTGTACCTTTGGCAGAATTCGTCTGTCCCTGATGTTTTTTAGGGAGAAAAGGGCTTTTTGTCCCCCTTGACCCCAGCCTTGCTCCATGAGTCTCCCCCCTCACGTGCCTGCAGATGCCCACGCCTGCTGCTGCTTTCCCTGGCAAGCTTGCATGCTGGTAGCCCGTTTCCGAAGCTAACATTTTTTTAAGAGACTCCTGGCATTGCTGGTCTTCTTGGCGCCCCTGGACCTTTTTGGGCAAAATGGAACCTCTCCCCCGAATTCCTTGATGTTGCGATAGATTGTTGACTGAGGTGAAATCTTTCTAGCTGTGTCTCCCCCCTGTTACCCCCGTTTTGTGATGAAGATGACGCAGTGTTTCTTTAGGAAAACCATGGTTAACGAAAAAACAATGATGCCAAGCCCGCCCCTTTTTAAAGTGTCCAGGGGTGTGATTTTTTAATCATGAAAATTTGATTCCAGCCATCCTCATCAACCCCCACCCTGTGTTAATGGCAACACTGAAACATTTTTTGGGGGTTTTTTTTAAAAGACCCAAATGAAGTGGAAATGTTTTTGGGGGAAAAATTTCATTTTCTAGGCAACTATTGACTTTGCAATTATTGTTTAAGCGTAACTTTTAAAACATTTGGATATTGAAAATTCCCTTTTAAAAAACCCGATGAGTAGACTTTGTAAAAATTAATTTTTGTATCATTCTAAAAACCTTTTGGGCCATGCTGAAATTTTTTGGGGGCATATTTTGGCGAAAATACACTCGCAAATACCGGTAAAAATCATAGCACTCATTGAGTGCTATGTAAAGAGAACCTATTTCTTGGTGCGTATTGTCCGTGCGTAAAAAGAAGTAACGTCACTTTTTTCGGGTGCTTACACGCCAGGGAATTCAAGCCAAACACCAAAAAAATTAAATAAAATTTTGGGTTATAAATCAAAAACAATCCCGCCAAAAAATATTACCAAAAATACAAAAACTTTTTTTTAATCAAAAAAAAAATTAAACGGAAAAAAAATAATAGAAAAACAAAATAAAAACTAAAAAGTGACCGTTTAAAAAGGTGGTAGAAAAGACACAACCTCACATAGGGGGGTTTAAATAAATGTTTTTAAAATATATATCATACCATGTAAAAAACATGAACAAAATGATTTTAAATAGTGATAAAATTTTTTATAGATAGTAGAAGCTTAGTAAATCCTAAAATAGGAAAAAAATACCCACCCATAGGGGGAAACCCAAAAAGAGACCCAACCACGTTTTTCCCCCACCCTGGGTTCGTCAGGGGGGGCGGGATTTTTAAAATAAATAGGAGGCAGGGCCTTGTGGTGTTGAACGTACATGCTGGCCAGCACGTACTTTCAACAGCTGATGTATTGTGCCGCGTACCTGTGCGCACCGCGATATGCCGTGTAAACATACAGTGCGCTTACATACAGATCAACAGTGTAAAGATATGTTCACATGGCTAATTTATAGGCTGAATTTTAAGCGTCCAAATTGGCAATAAAACCAAAAACATTATTGGAAAATTCAAATAAAAACCGATCAAATCCCCCGTCTAAAGCGTCTCAGTGAGCATTTTTTAGATGAGGTTTGATTTTTTTTTTTTCTTGAATTTTCCCAAAATGTTTTTCTTTTTGAAACCCCCCTACAAAATATTTTGGCCAGGGGAAAAAGGCTTGAAAGCCTTGCAAAAACTTTGCAAAAAATTTGAACATTGAATCCTGTGGGGGGTTTTTAGCATTGAAAACATTTTTTTAAAAAAAGCATGAACTTTTTTGCAAGAAGAACCTTTTTTTTGTGAACTACAACCCTGTTTTACATGGTTATCCATGAAAATGAATCTGGGAGGTTTTGGAGGCTTTTTTGATGCCATTTTGGGGGTCCAAAAAGCTTGAAAAAAGTTGAAAATCGCCCTGTGAATTTACCCTAAAGGGTATGTTTACACGGATATTGCGGGGCACACGCGGCCGAAATACGGCGGGTGTTCGGGAGTCGCGCTGATACGTGCAACCCTCTGGCCCTATAGACAGTCATTACTGTCTATATATCATGTCATTTATCCCCCCCCTCGCGTACAATAGAACTTTTGTCCGAGCGGGGAGGGAGGCGTAATCCTTTTTTTTGAGAACTGTGGATTAGCGTAATTTCGTATTTTAAAGCGCAAATTGGCGGAAATGGACCCAAATTTGACTTTTTTGAACATAGCCTAAAACAAATCGTACATCCAAAATATGGTAATATTTTTTTCCAGTGTTGCCCCCATGTTCTCCTCCAGCGTTTTATGTGGGGTTAAAAAGGGCTAAGTTCCCCTCATTTTGGTGACATTTTTTCCCTTCTGTTTTCCTCCCTTTTATTCCCCCGGCAGCAAGTCTTGGCCCCTTTTTTGCACCCAATTGTGCACCCTCAGGGTTTTTACTTCTATCGCCTTTCTAACCTTGTGGAAATTAAGGGATGTTCCAGGCTTTTTTGGGGGCGTATTCGCCCCGCAATTTTCGGGGGGGGGGATGGGGGGGGGGGCGGGGGGGCCGGCACCGGCCCCGGGCCCCATAGACTATCATTACTAGGGGCGGTTCGCCGCTGGGAAATCACATTTTCACTTATTCCCCCCCCAGCGGGTTCGGCCAGCAGGGGGGAGAGTTATCCATGTTTCCCATGAAACGTGGATTCCCCTAATGATGGGACGTATTCCCGCCTTTTAAATTCGCGCAGTACGGACTGAAATACGGCCCATTTTAAGCCGTGTGAACATGGCCTAAGGGATTAGTAGTCTACAAGATTGCAATAAATTGTCACTTATTTGTAACTCAATCCAAAGGCCTAAGCATGGATGGGAGTATGGGGGAGCCCTCTATGATCTCTGAAAGTAGAATAGATAAGGATATGCCGATGCCCGTGGGCTGATGTTTGTGACAATCACATAACGCACTTGGATATTTGCTTTCTATCGAACCACTTTGTTTCTGCCGTACTATACATACAGCCCTGCAAGTAGAATGTTCTAGAATTGCGGTATTCACCTATAGCAGTGTGTGTCTGTCTTTACATGCCATATAGGAGCCAGTAATTTGTGAGAGATTGTGGGAAACTGCTGAAAATATTGAATTACTATGTATTGAAGATGTTGTATACGGGAATACCCCTTTAAGTTATGTGTACCTGAGATGTCACATTTCCTCTTTAAGGCCATGTTCACACAGCTTAAAATGGGCCATATTTCAGTCCGTACTGCGGCGAATTAGTCTGGAATACGTCCCAGTTCATTACGGTAATGACAGTTCTCTTTTAGGAACTATGGATTACGTCTCCTCTCCCTGCTCGGCGAATACGCCGCGGGGGGAGATGCTTGACATGTCATTTATTAGCAGCGTCTACGCGCCGCTCGTAAGGATAGTCTATAGGCCGGCGAGGTGCCGGCCTCCCGTCCCGCCCCCGTCCACACGGCGTAATTGCGGGGCGTAATTACGCCTGAAAAATAAGCGTGAACATAGCCTAAAGAGAACCTGTCACATGATTTATGCCCCCTTGCAAAGGGCAGCACAAGCTAGTAACAGACCTGCTGTTTCCAGCGCTGTTTCCCTTATTCTGTAAAATTTCTGTGTTTTTTGTATTTCATGCTCAAATCTGCAGTTTTCAGCCAGAAGTCATTCAGAGTCAGTATTTTTCAAACCCCGCCCACCTCAACCGATTAACCTATTACTTTGAATAGGCAGAAACATGTGAATAACTGTCAGTGGGCGTGGCTAGTGTTTGGTGGACGGGGCTAACACCTGTTCATGAATAAGATTTGTGGGGTAAATGCTCTAAAACTACAGCATCTTACAAAATAAGGGACACAGTGCTGGAAACAGCAGGTCTGTCACTGGCTTGTGCTGTCCTCAGCAAGGGGGCATAACCTATGTGACAGGTTCTCTTTAAAACTGTACACTTCCTGATATGCTCCAGAATTATTTCATAAACTAGGCATCTTCTCTTATAACTTTGTATTGTGCTGTTCCTCTGTTATTCCTTATAGAAATGCATTCCCAATCTGTCAACTGGGTGTTACCATTCCAGTTTACAAAGGGTTGTTTCCACGAACACACTGGGCCATATGTATGAAAACTGTCTTTCAGTATGACTGTCCTTGTTACCCATAGCAACCAATTAGAGCTCAACTTTTAATTTACCACAGCACTAAATGAAATGAAAGCTGAGATCTGATTGGTTGCTATGGGCAATAAAGACAGTCTTACTGCTAGACAGTTTTAATACATAGGGCCCTCTGATGGGACAGTGTCATACAGGGACAGCCATCGTTTTGAAACACCCATCTGACAGATTCAGTAATACATTTCTTGGAGGAATAACAGAGGAAAAGCACAACACAGAGTTATAAGAATATAAGTATTTACTAAGACAGACGTATCGGGAGATGCCACAAGTCCTCTGTAACGTTTATGATGTTGCACTAAAAGGGGGTAGTCTCGTTTCGGGAAATCCACTTCGCTGGCCGCTAGTTGCTAGCTGCATGTGAATGATGAGGGCGTTGCTAGCACTGTCCTCCTCATTCACTTCTATGGGAGTGTGTGTGCTCGGCTATACTCGGAACACCCATAGAGGTGAATGCGAGAGACGGCACTAGCGCCACACCCCATTATACAAGGCCAGGAGCTAGCCCGGGGGGCCCAGTGAAGAGGATTTCTCGAAAGGGGACTACTCCTTTAACTCTGAAATGAGAACGAGCAGTGGTCTCTCCCTGTTTAAAAAAATGGTGGGTCTATAATACTGCTATATTAACACTGGTTAGCTGCTGCAGAAATTTTTGGAAAAGAGTAAGGGTTATGGGATTTCGTTGTTTTCTTTTCAAAATCCTTGTGCAAACAGATGGCCATGCATTCGAATGGCCTGTCCACGTTCTAGTTTACACAGTGAACTACAGAGCAGATTTTCCACACTGTGGATTTAAAATCCAAGGTGCGGGGATTGTGGGGACGTCCGGGTGGAAGGGGCGTGGGTTAGCCCCATTATAATGGAGCTAACCCGCATCAGAATTAAAAGTGAAAGATGCCTCTGTAAGGGAAAACCATGTCAGAAAGGCGTCAGACTTTTCCATCTGACATGGAACATACCCTGAGAAGGTTTAATGGCAGACGAGCAGCAGAGGACGAGCAGCACAATATTTCTATTTTAAGAGGCTGTACAGCGATGCAGGTGCTCGAAGAAGTAATCTACCTTCTCTGTAAGGTATGACGTTGTTGCATGAGCCGTTGCAGCTTTGGTCATGGTTTTTCTTGGCGACTGCTAATGCTTATCATTTACAGTAGGAAGCACTTTATCCCATATTAATGCATAATCCCACAGTCTCTCTTTTTAATCACAGTATACACCCATCAGCTATGACATGTAAGGGGTTGTCTGGATTCCAAAAGAGGGAATATCTGTGCCACAAGGATTACAGAATTAAAAAAAAAAACCTTCTTGCACCTACAAACACAATCTCCGACACACAAAAGCAAGGGTTCCGTAAAAGGCCCACAATCTCTTCATGCTATTTTACAGTCACAGGCAGCTTCAGACTCGCACTTTTCCTTTCAGGGTGTGGGGGGTTGTAGCGTGATTTGGGATTTCTAGCTGAGCCATTACAAAGATGGAGTTTTTGAACTTAGGTACGGGGTTAAAAGGGGGAAAGCAAGTCATAGTAATGTAAACAACCTCCCTTTTTAAGATCAGGCACCCAGCAGGGAGTGAGTCATCATCCTGACCACTGCTCCTGCCTGTAAGAGCAGAGAGAGATGGTAACTAAGGAAAGATATATAAAAAACTAGGAGATCAGATCTGTAACTAAGTTTGAAGAGCGCCTTTGAAAGGGGCTGATTTGTGATGGTGTGATAGGGTTTGGGCACTATGATGGGGGAAACGTAGTCTGTATGACTTGACCTCAAAAGACCAAATGCCACAAATTGCTTAAGAAAAAAAAAAATTACCACTAAAGGTAATCGAAAGGTGTTAAACACACCATTCCTCACAGCTTTTTGCACAGGGGGCTGCATAGCCATTGGTGCCGATATGATGACCCTTGTCTACTGCCAAAATCGTCTATAATGGGTACATGAGCATTAGTTCTAGATAGGATACATCTGACCAGCCCACCTTCTTTGCTCGTCATGTGGATGGCCAGGTACCTGTATGTCATTTACCTGGAGACGAAATAGCTCCAGGATGCACTATGGAAAAAAGACAAATCCGTGGAGGCAGTGTGAGGCTCTGGCCTATGTTCTGCTAGAAAACATTCGGTCCTGACAGTCATGTGGATCCACCTAAATATTGTTGCAGACCAGGTATATGCATCTTTCAGCAGAATAATGCTGTCCCACTGCAAACATTGTTGTGGAATGGTTTAAAGGGGTTTTGCCAGGATGTCCCTTATCTGCTAAGAAGCAAAATTAAACAACCAGGGGGGGTAGAGAGGAAGACACCCGACACAGAGCCTGCATAAGGGACGTGTGAAATGCTTTTCTCAAAAAATCAAACTACAACTAGTGGATTTTTGTTAGAAAAGACAACACTTTCTCCTCGCAGTTTAAAAGGCTTTTCATGTTCTCTGCATCAAAAAAGCAGGGATTACTAGATAACACACAAAAACTAGTGGATTCTGTAAAGAAAAAACAACAAATTTTACCGGTGCCTTTAAAGCTTTTTTCGCTCCTTTCATCAGTAAAAAGTGTTCTCTGCGCAAATCGGGCCCCCTTTGTCGGTTGTATTGAGTAGAAAGCTTTTAAAATAATAAGGGCAGGTAAGGAGCCTGTAGCTCTCTCAGAAGCAATTTTTGTAAAACGATAATTTTGAAAAGTGATTTAATACCCCCTTTTGGAGGTCCCCGAACATTCATCGTGGCAAAACCCCTTTAAGGAATGTGACAGAGAGTTCAAGGTGTTGACTTGGACTTCAAGTTCCCAAGATCCCAAATCGATCGAGCATCTGTGACGTGTTGGAAAAACAAGTCAGATACATGGAGGTCACACCCTGCAATTTATAGGACTTAAAGGGGTTGTCTCGCCACGCTGTTTTACAGAGCCAAAAGCAGCTTTTATTCATGCATCCAGTCTCTTCCTAGTCACACTTATGTGTGGTTCTTTGGCAGTGATTAGCATATCCGCTCAGTATTCAAAGGTCTGCTACTTACTTTGACATGAGAGCAGGAGATGTTTATCTAAAGTCAAGAGAAGCTTCTGCGTTTAAGTAAACAATAGTATCTAGTCGCCTTTGCTTATTAAATAATACTCAAGCTGCAGGCAGCTCAGATACCACAACAAACCTTTTAGGGTATGTTCACATGACTGATTTGGATGCAGATTCAACGCTGATTCTGCCTCAGAATTGGCATCTAATCCGACTGTATTCCACATTTCATTATCCCTTATGGAAAATCAGTGTTGTGGTTTTCTTGGCAATGGAAATTTTCCGCGCTGACAAAGAATTGACATGTCCGTTCTTTGAGGTGTATTCATCGCTTCACATTATAGGGTATAGGAGGCAGAAAATCGGCCTGTGAAAATAAGCTTTATAACCTCATCTGAATTTGTGAAAAGGATTCAGTGCTGACATTTTCAGTACCCAAATCAGTTGTCTTAACATACCTTTAGAGATCTTGTAAAGTCAATGCCTCAGTAGTCTAAGGCTATTTGGTAGCAGGAGAGAGGCCTACACAATATGAGCAGGGGGTTTTAATGTTCTGGTCGATTGGTGTAAGTTCTCTTCTGTGACCTTCTAATGTCCTTTTGCTATATGTCGCTGTGCATCTAAGGATTTATAATGGGTTTTGTATATACTGCTGTATAAAGCTGTCAAAATCCCTGGTTTATTTATATAGGTTTTTTAGACCTGTCCGGTCATTTTCTATTTTTTCACCTTTTGAAAAATAGGGCTATGCTTGATTAAAGGGATTGTCTTGCCATATACATTGATGGCATATGGATAACCTATGCAATTAATGTCTAATAGGTGCGGGTCCCACCTAGCTGGGAACCGAGAAAGAGCCCTCAAACATCTCTGTTTGGAATGGTGAGGTGGTGGGGATTCTTCGATTGCAATGAATGGGAGTTCCGAGGTAAGGCTGAGCAGTAGAGTCCCGACCACCTCTCATTCAAAATTGAGAGGTTTCGGGGCTCGTTCTCAGGTTAGTTGCAGGTCCCAGAGATGGGACCCATACCTGTTGGACATTGGTGACATATCTTATCGATTATACCATTAAAGGGGTTCTGACATTTAGCGTGTTATCTGACCTCTTCATCCCTCAATAGTTGAAAAAAGGGGCATTTTCTACCAGGGCCCAGTAGGTCAGCATGCAGTATCGTGATGTCCCTCGTCTAAAGCGGGCGCAATCCTGACACTGTTATAGTAACCAGCACAGAATAGACATCTGAACTGTGCCAGCAAGCTCGCGTAAAAAAGTCTTTAACATATACTAAAAAAATACTTAGTCTCTCTATCCAGCGTCATCATCATCACTTGGTTCTCTCCCCCTTCCATCAACTGGTATTCAGCATCATCATCATCATCACTTGCTATCTCTTTTCGCCCTTCCATCAACTTGTATCCAGCGTCATCATCACTTGGTTCTCTCCCCCTTTCATCAACTAGTATCCAGCGTCATCATAATCACTTGGTTCTCGCCCCCTTCCCTCAACAGGTATTCAGCATCATCATCCTCACTTTCTATCTCATCTCCCCCTTCCATCACCTTGTATCCAGCGTCATCATCATCACTTGGTTCTCTCCTCCTTTCATCAACTTGTATTCAGCATCATCACTTGCTATATCTCTTCCCCCGTCCATCAACTTGTAGTCGGCGTCATCATCACTTTGTTCTCTTCCCCCTTCCATCAACTTGTATTCAACATCATAATCATCATCACCTGTTATCTTTCTTCCCCCCCTCCCCATCAACTTGTATTCAGTGTCGTCATCATCATCACTTGGTTCCATCCCCCTTCCATCAACTTGTATTCAGAACAGTTATTTCCTATTGTTCTAGCCACCTGTATTACAGGTTTAACATTGCCTTCAGGGTTGACCAGTCATGCGTGTTGGTAATGCAGTTGTAGTACCTCCAGTAGGCATGGGATTTGTGCCTGTGTATCTATGTAGGTGTCACTCTGCAGTAGCTCTATGTGTCACTATATATCAATGCTCTAGCACCAGACACCCACTCTGTGACTGTCGATGTCAGCTTGTAGGCGTTCCATGCTGTTACTTCATCTAGTAGGAGTGATGTGATGACTGAAAGTGCTGGTTACACTTCTACCCATCAGTCAGTGGGAACACAAATGGTCATTTTCTTTAAGTAGTACATTAGCATAATTCTCAGAGGAAACCTATACTGTTAGATAGAAATGTGTAGTTTTTTTGTCTGTCTTCTTTCTGCAGAAGTAGCCATAGTGTCTGAATTCTGGGGCTGAATAAACCTAAAAGACCAATGGTAGAAGAGCACGTGGTGCATACAGTCTGTCCTTCTATTTTTCCCATTGTGTTTGCATCTTGGCATAGATATATGTTTATCCCAGGCAGGTGTACATTCACCCTGTGCTTGGTTCTCCTTGTCCATCCACCCTCATGGCGCCTATATCCTTATCCTCTTGAACAGCGCTAGGCCAGTAATGGACAGAGAAGAAAAAAGTCATTCATTCAACTATTTTGTTTTACTTAATTATGACTTGTCCTCTGCAGATCTCCTTGATGATTATATGCAGCAGCGATAAATCTGTCTGTTGTCCTCCCCACACTCTTCATCTCCGTTTTCAGACACCTTTGCTTGCTTGAAATGTGTTAAGAATTAAGAGAGATGAAGGATGCCACGTTTGCATTGTCCAGACGTGGACATTTGACATTCACATTGTTCCTCTGCACAGAATGTAAGTTGATGAGGAGTTGTATAGCTCATAGTCTATTCCTCTGTACCAATCTGGGGCGCTGCATTAGGATTACAGCATTGTGTGGTGGTTTTTATGGTTGGTTATGTCGGCCCCTTTTTTTGTCATAAACAGTGACACCCGGTGAACATGGTGAATGGATTGAGCTGCTCAGTTTTGGTCAAAGATTGTTATACTGGGCCCTAGATTCTATTACAGGTCATAGGCATTAAAGGGGTGGTCTATTTTCTAATGGTTTTTTATACCTGTGTAATAGGAATTCATACGGTCATACAGTTTTTTAATATACATATATTAAAATGTATAACCATGCAGTAGGCCCCTATCTAAAAGTAATATAGCTCACATCTGTGTCCATGGTAATGGAGTAACTGCATGGAAAACACATTCATGTGACCACCACCACAGGTCCCTGTGGGCCCCTGGTATCCAGGTTTAAAAGAGTGTATGGAGGAGCAGAAATTTCTCCATATACTATCTGCAGCATCTTATCATGTGACCACCACACGGGTCATGTGGGCCCTGGTATCCAGGTAACAGTAGTGTATGGAGGGAGCAGAAAATCCTCCCTATTACTACCCTCCAGCAGTTTTCTTATCATGTGACCACCACACAGGCCATGTGACCGCTGATATCCCGGTAACGTAAGGTATGGAGGAAGCAGAACTTCTCCAGTATTACTGCTCCAGCAGTGTCTTATACATGTGACCACCACACAGGTAATGTGACCCTGGTATCCAGGTTTAAAAGTAATGTATGGAGGAGCAGAACTTCTCCCGTATCATACCCCAGCAAGCTCTTATCATGTGACCAACACACAGGTCACGTGATCCCTGGTATCCAGGTAACAGTAGTGTATGGAGGAACAGAACTTCTCCAGTATTACTACATCCAGCAGTGTCTTATCATGTGATCATCACACAGGTCATGTACCACACAGGTTATGTGACCCCTGGTTTCCAGGTAACATTAGTGTATTGAGGAGCAGAACTTCTCCAGTATTACTACCTCCAGCAGTGTCTTATCATGTGACCACCACACAGGTCATGTGACCCTGGTA
The DNA here is from genome assembly GCA_025379985.1 of Phyllomedusa bahiana. NCBI lineage: Eukaryota > Metazoa > Chordata > Amphibia > Anura > Hylidae > Phyllomedusa > Phyllomedusa bahiana. Next base: position 48,332 of record JAODAL010010675.1, on the reverse strand, counting down.
TCCAGGTAACAGTAGTGTATGGAGGAGCAGTACTTCTCCAGTATTACTACCTCCAGCAGTGTCTTATCATGTGACCACCACACAGGTCATGTGACCCTGGTATCCAGGTAACAGTAGTGTATGGAGGAGCAGAACTTCTCCAGTATTACTACCTCCAGCAGCGCCTTCTTGTTTCTGTGGAGACGCCGCTCACATTCTTCCCTTCTCTCTCTTTGTGTTACAATTAACATTAGCCTATGGTTGTTTTGTGGCTTTGTAACACCTAACTTTATTAACATAATGACATTCCCTAGAGAGACAGCAGTTATACAAGTAAATCCACACAGTGCAGAAACTGGTGGAATAACCATATTAATGATAATTATTCCACCATTGGTCCTACTCTGTTAACCTATAGATGTCAAATTACCCTGTTACTAACTGAATTCCTGGAGGTCACATGACTGACACCGTGTTTACTCCAAACAGTAATGGGAGTTACTATGGACAGGAAAGTGGTCTGTACCATTTTTTCCTATATGGGGACCTAATGCATTGGTAGAAACAAAACCTGGTATCTCAGTACATGTATATTGGAAAATTGTATTATTTCCTATCCTATACATAATTAAAACAATGTAAAGTGAACCACCCCTTTAAGACAGTTCATACATAAAGATGGCTGTCAGCTGATTGGCTGATACTTATTGCTCCCATGCATATTTTACAATTTGTCATATGTTTAGCCATGTTAAGGAATTGATGGTCGGATGTTGCTCGCATATCACTGTGTAGACCAGTGGTGTCAGACTTGTTTTCACCGGGGGCCACATCTGCCTCATGGTGGACCTTAAAGGGCCGACATAATTTTAAAACTGTATAAATGAAATGGCTCCTTAACAGTTAAGCAACCTATTAAGAAGTAGTCATGTTTATACAGTATTACTGGTATAATTAGTCCTTTGAGGGCAACCAGGAAAGCAGAGTTTTTTTTTTGCGGCGTTCACCGTGTGGGTTAATTAACATGACAGATTTATTGGGCAGGGCGTTACGCACGCGGCAATACCAAATATGGGTACTTTATTTTTTATCTTATTTGGGGCGATTGGCTTTTGTAAAGAAGAAAGGGCGGTGTAAGTGTTTTTATTTTATTTTTTGTGTTTGTGTTTTACTGTGTTCACCCCTTTTTTTTTTTTTTTACTTTTTACCCTTTTTTTTTAGATGGGAAAATCATTTTTAAAATAGAAATCAATACACAGCTTTCTGCAGTGTATTGGTCTCTATTGTAACTGACACTCATGGTGACGTCACAGACAATCCGGAAGGCATTCTCTACCTTCCGTGCTGTCTGTCAGCACACAGCAGCTGCATGATCGTGTATGATCGTGCGGCTGCTAGCACAGACAGAGACACAGGAGGAGATCGCTCCTCCTGTGTCTTGCTTAATTATCGCGACCTAGAGGTCGCTATAATTGGGGGGTTAATCCACCCGCCCCCCCTGGAGTGATCTCTGGTCGGGGCCGATGCTGCGGGATGTCAGTGCTGACATACCGCAGCGATCGCACAAACTCTGCTTTACAGTTCGCACAATCACCAGGATGTATGCATACATCCAGGTACGTTAACCCCCAAACCACCTGGACATATGCATACATCCAGGTACGTTAACCCCCAAACCACCTGGGCATATGCATACATCCAGGTGCGTTAACCCCCAACCACCTGACATATGCTACATCCAGGTACTTACCCAAACACTGGACTATGCATACACCAGTACGTTACCCAAACCACTGGACTATGCATAATCCAGGTGCGTTAACCCCCAAACCACCTGGACATATGCATACATCCAGGTACGTTAACCCCCAAACCACCTGGACATATGCATACATCCAGGTACGTTAACCCCCAAACCACCTGGACATATGCATACATCCAGGTACGTTAACCCCCAAACCACCTGGACATATGCATACATCCAAGGTCGTGAAGGGGTTAATAAAAGCCCAGTTAATGATACGTCAGCAATGCTGACCACAACTAGTGGCACAGTGGCCACTAAACCCCTGTACAATTCACAACAATCATAAAAAAAAAATTAAAAAAAATGAACATTTTTCAAAGACTGTGGGGTCAGGGCCTGCCCACTGCTTAGCAGTCGGCAGGTAGTGTGAGGGAAACAGTACTGAGAGCAGGGGGACTGACTTCTGGCCTGGCTCACCTGGCCTGAGTGCCTCTATTGTTCGGGTCCGGCGTCCGAGAAGGAGACGGTGCGGTGACGGGAGGGCACACCACGAGGTACCGTGCGCACCGTCTTGCTCCGCAGAAGATGGCACCACGCAAAGTAGGAGGGGCTATAGCAGTAGCATAGTAAGCGCTGCAGAAGTCATTTTGCGGCTCCCACTGAGTCAGGATTACTCAGTGAGAGCCGCGAAATGGCCGCCGCAGCGCTTACTAAGTAAGCGCTGCCGGCGGTCAGCTTGTAGCTCTCACTCAGTAAGCACTGTGGCGGACATTTCGCGGCTCTCAGTAAGCGCTGCGGCGGCTGAACGGAAAAATGTGCCGGGCCGGATAACACAAGCCTGCGGGCCGGATCCGGCCCGCGGGCCTTGTGTTTGACACATGTGGTGTAGACCAATAGAACATATTCCCACCACAGTGAACACCACAACCTCTACCAAGTACCTCTAGACTGTTGATCAACAGCTGAGGAGCAAATTTCTTTCTTATTTATAGTGGATTCATTTATTGTTAAGTTCTGTATATATTGGGCCGTGTTTATCAATCAATCGATCATTGTCTTGATTATCATTCATATTATAGCTATTTATTCTTCCATGAAAACAAAAAAGCTGCCGAGTAAACATGTAAGAAATGGTAAGATGCAGTGGCATACCATGGCCTTGTTTCTGAGCCTCTTGACACTATACATGTCAAGCCAAGCAACTGCTAAGGAAAGAGAACAAGATGTGTTTAATTCTCCCAGGGTGATACTAGGTGACAGATGTGACCTTGTAGCCCTTGACTATATCTTACAGGTGCTAGGCTGTCAGGTTCCTGTATCTACTCCTTTGTTGAAGCCTAACCTCCCTTGAGAAGACACTTAGGCCTTATATAGATGACTAAGTCATGTGCATGGAATCCACTGGATTAAGGGAGGTGAGAGGCAACCAGGTGTCATGTCAGACCATTCGTAACCGTTTACGTCAGCGTGGTCTGTGTGCTTGATGATGTGACCACACCACCAGGCACAGCCATCATTGTCTTGCATGCACCAGGGAGCATCTACACTGGATGAGGCACCATTAGTTCTCAGTGCTGTTCAGGGATGAAAGTTGATTCACTCTGAGTAGAAATAATGGCCACCAACGATGTTAGAAACATCTAGGAGAACACTATACATTAGCCAGGTCAGGTACCACTGTCGGTTATCTAGCACGCAGCCTACACTGATGTAAAGGGTTACAAATGGTCTGACGTGACACTTGGTTTCCTGTCACCTCTCTTAAACATGCATGTAGTTGTGTGACATTCATCATCTGGTTCCACAGGACATAGTTTACAATGAAGTGGTCATCAGTATGTGATGTAGCCAAAGGACATCCACTTCTTTGCCTTTCTAAGTCTCTTCCAGTCTCTTTATATCCCTGTTGCAACCTGCTGATGACACTCTAAGCTCAGTGGCCACTTCCAACTCAGAGCATCCTGCTTGAAGCCTCGCAATGCCGAGGTACTGCTCATCAATTGTGAGGTGTTATCTTAGTCCTCCTCATCATGCTGTTAACATTTTGACATCTTAAGACTGTTTTAAATCCCAATTTATCCTGATCCCCCTAAATTTATTGGGCGATTCAGGGATCAAACACCTGTTGTGAATTTTGCCATTAATCTCCTTGTTAGACATCTGCAGGTTGTGCATAAAGTACTGAAACACTGAACAGTTGGACATGTGCATTCTGAAGTTAGATATGGTCTCATTTAATTCCTTTTAAAAAAAAAAAATCAAGAAATGTTATGTTCATCCTGAAATATCAACCAAAAGCCAAAGATCCCTAACTTTTTGTGAGTGTGTGCGTGTGTGTGTGTATATATGTATATGTATATATATATATATATATATATATATATATATATATAACCATACATTTAATGTGTGTATATATGTATTGTGAGGAAAATTGACACAAAAATGACAAGCCAGCCCCGCAGCTCTCATAACTCAAAGTCCTTCAGATTGCAGCAGTCACCAGGAAGCATCAGATAACGCATCAAATAGCTCCAACTCGGATGCATTGCAAATGCCCTTCTATAGGAAGCCAGCCCAGAGGGGGAGGTCGACACATCAAGGGATTCTCATTTAAATTTGTTCTGGTCCCCGACACAGGCATGAAATAGCTGAATCAGGCTGAGCGGCACCGATACTTAATAAGGATTTATGGGAGAACAGTTTACAACCGGTCCACCCCGTTTTCATATTTTTAAATATGAAACTTTCCACACATCCAGCTGTCACTCCTGTGTTTGTATGACATCCGGGAAGGGAGAAAACTCAGTTCAGACAGGGAAGGGCGCAGGAGGCCATATTTGATACCAGGTTGTAGCCCCTCCAGTTCTGATGGTATCACTGTTTCAGTTCTGTGCCAGTGCCCTGCCACAGTATGGCCCATTTTGTGGTCCAGCCAGAAAACTGCATGACCCAAAAGGGAGGAGTGTGCAGGCCGTCCCAGGGGCGTGAGTGGGTGTAACATGGGGGTGCAACGTGGGCTGTCCCAGTACTGTTATAAGCCAAAGTCTAGGTATTCCTATTGTCGTTTCTATTGGGAGGGGTTGCGCTGAGCGTCCAGAACCCGCCGGCCACATTCACCCTGGTGTAGGCCAGCACAAAGCCAACCTAAGGTAACTAGACACATCTTGCTGCCTCTTTGTAACCATACCCATATTTGCACCTCTGACCAATATCTGTATAGTATTGTCCCTATATATTGTTTGTCTAGTGTGCCCTCCAAGGCGAATAAAATCTATAAGCTTTAATCTGTTTTGGTTTGTTGTCTTGATCATCAACCTCACCCACCTTATTCTCGGTCGTTAATATAGCTACCCCAAGGCTGGTTCCTGGCCTTGTTGTAAGTCGGTAACGGACCGGTCTTATAACCAACGAGGAACTGGTGGCAGTTACTGAGCTGACAGAGCTCTGTTTAACGAGTGTAGGTAAACGGATCTCTCCCAGTCGTTAAGGGCTGTAGGCGAGTGGGGTATCCTCTTGCTCTCCCTGGGTCTTCCTGTGCCCGTGTGGACAGGGGTTAACAGCTGAACTTGGGCACCCCTAGGGGGGAGTGCAATGTCACGATACAACCCAAGTCAGACCGTCGAACCTCGAGTGGGTGCGGCGGGTTTTCCTGACATCTATCATACACACACACACACACACTCTCACCTTTGTGCTCGGCACAGTTTCAGCGCGGACACTGCCCATGTCCTGTGGTGAGAGCACTGCAGCCAATCATTAGCTTCAGAGGTCACATGTTGGCCCTTTGACATTACTCGTCCCACACTTCTTGAGCGATGTCAGGGGAATGGCATAGGACTGCTGACATTACTCGTTGATTGAATTGGTCACACGAAGCAAGGAAGTGGGAAGTAAACTGAGATCAGGGGACAGCTTCAGCAGTAGAACAGTGGTGAGTATTCCTATAATGAAGCCCTTGTGTCCTACTTTTGTTGTTTTAACTCAGAGGACCCCTTTAATTCTCAACAATACTAAATAATGCATTATAAACCCGATTAGTGGGCCTTCTGTGGCAGGGAAAGCGATGCACAGCCGCTCATTTTGGTTGTTCCGTTATGTAATTTCAGGATATTTCGAGAATGCTGTACGCTGGGTTACATGTGACGCAGAGACAGCAGGATTATCACAAGTTACTTTTTTGTCAGCCGCAGTCTTTCCATTTATTCTGCTGCTTGTGAATGTATGAGACAGTATAACATTGTGTTATCAATCCTCAGTCAATATTCCAAGTATAATTAAATTATCCATTCCTTTCCCAGTTCTCTCATTGTCAGCACAGCTAAAAGACTGAGATCACAGCCCCATCTGGTCAAGATGTGCGCTGTGGTTTTAAGTCGGAGTGCACTGTATGAAGAGGCATTGTTGCCATGTGATTCAGCTGTAGCCCCTGTAATAAAGAACTGCTAGTAGATACCCTGGACAGTGACTATAAATGCATCTACTAAAAGGGGTTTTGCCAAGAAGTAAAGTTGACGTGGGAAGTTTGTAAATTAAATAAACAGTTTCACCATTCATCATTATTAAAAATTCTGCACCGTTTTTCTTTTAGCTGCTACTTTAGTGATCCATTGTTTATGCTCATCTCCAGGGGATACGACCAAAGCTGAGAGCTCCTCACTCCTGGTCAGACATGCTCAGACATCACCTCTCCTCTCAGGCAGCTACTGAGTGTTCAAACCCCCAGGTGCTGTCATTCTACTCCTGTCCTCCTTAGTTATTTGTCAAACGATGCAAATAAATGAAAATAAAGAAACCTCACTGAGGTATGTGTATTGATAAACAGGAAAAAAAACAAGTTTGGTTCCTGCACGGATTTGAACCTAAGACCTTTGTGCATTGAGGCAAAAACTTTACCTCTGAGCTACATTGTAGCTACTCACAGTTCTATACATAAACAGACCTTTCTTTGAGTAGAGAGATGAAAGGCCCGGTGATGTCATCCTGCTGGGTCACATGATATGCAATTCAGACATCACACACGCTCCCTTCTGAGTACACAGAGCTGAAGAGCTGGATGCAGGAGGTATAAGATGTGATCGTGACAAAACCCATTTAAGTGCATAGTTCTGAGAGAGAGAGAAATATATAGGTGTGTGTATATATATATGTGTGTGTGTGTGTGTGTATATATATATATACACACAGTGGAGTGGGTCTGTCTACCTTTTAATTTTATGCAGAGGCTAAAAGGTTTTTCCACTTATCCCATGTAGAAAAATTGTGCCATGCTCTAGCGCTTGATGTATCCGTAGAAGCGTTGCAATGGAATTTAGTGTGTTATGGAGACCCCAAATGGCAAACTATATTGGTCAGGAGTCTTTAAGGACTTTTTATTGCCGTTCAGAGTCCACACATGTGGAACCTTTTAAAGGGGTTGTCCAATTTAATAAAATTATAGAGAAATAGGGCCATGGTGGGGAAAAGTAGAAAAAAAAAAAAGGTATGCTTACCTTCCAGGGCTTTACTGCTACAGCTCTGGAACGCCCCAAGATTCACTCCTCTTTATCTCCTGGTTCTTGACCCAATATACAGGAAGGCTCACAAGCCTCTCTTGTGTGTCCAGAAAAGAACCCTGAAGTAAAGAAGAGCGAACCTCGGGGATCTCCGGAGCAGCAGCGAAAGATTGGGAGGGGAGTATACCACCTCCTTTTTCTTTTTTTTTTTTTTTTTCAGCTTTTTCCCAGCTTTGGCCCTATTTCACTATAATGTTATGACACTGGTGTATTCACTGGTATATTTATTAGGCTATATGTATTATTTGAACTAGTAATGATCCAACTATGTACACTTGATATTGAGCAGCTGTATCCCTGCCTATTTTTAACAACCTCTCAATTTTTCTATAAATATAACTAGACATTCTGTGGTAAAGTTAAGGATATTGAAACACTGATTATATCAGGTATGAATCTACCCATCTATGATAACAGGAATGGAACGTCAACACTGGAATGTATAACATTTCGATTAAATGCAATTGAGGCAAGTGACCCAATCACACCCCATATAGTCCTTGGAATTTTCCTTTTTTATTTAGCAGTAGTGACCTTTTTGGAAAATGCAGTTTTATTTTATTTCCTTTTCGCATACAAAAGTTTTTCTGCTTACTGACCACCCCTCATGCTCTCTCATTGCTCTAAGCTGCCAGCAGTCAGCCAGTTTGACCATGGCGAGTCACTCCCTGCAGAGTCTTATCTATAACATCAGACTTTTTTACTTAAGTAAATGACCAGCTTTCATCCTTTATAGCGCTGTAGCCTTGTGTACTACAATTTATAAATCTCCTGCATTTATGTCAGTGTTAGGCCTCGTTCACACGGCTTATTTGGGCACGGATTGGTGCCATACTCCGCGCCGGATCTGCGCTTCAGTACGGCGCCAATCCGTCCCTGTCATTACGGTAATCCACTGCTCTCATAGAGAACAGTGGATTCCGTCGCTCCTCCCCGCTCGGCGAATCTGCCGGGCAGGGAGAAACTGACATGCACATTATTTACGGCGCGTACTCGCCGTAAACAATGCATTGTCTATGGGGCTGGGAGCGGCGCCCCCGTCCCGCCCCTTATTCACGACGGATTTGTGAGCTCAATACGGCTCACAAATCCGTCGGGAATAAGCCGTGTGAACACGGCCTTACAGTTATAGCTAGAATTAGCAAAGCTGATATGCCAATCACTGCTATAGACCCATCTACAGCCTGACCAGCAAGTGTGACTCTGAAGCTGCTTTGGGCTCTGTGAAACTACATTGTGAGAAAACCCCTTTAAAGTCATCGTAGAAAAATCTCTAGTAAAATCTGATAAATCCACTTTTACAAATTTGCAGCAGATCCACCCAGTGTGAACATATTCTTAGAGTTACGGGTCTGAAATATTGTGCCTTTATATATGGTTACGGTACTGCTTGGTGATTTGTAATAACTTTCTTTATATGTGTGAGGTTGAGGGGGGGCTAAAACTGTCTAAACTGTGATAAGAATCTAAAATGTTCCCCTCTATTAGTCTGTTAGGGTATCTAGTCTGTATCGGTTATTTGTCTCATGACCTCTTATGTGTAAAGATATTCCAGTCCCATTGCTCCAGTGCTCCTTTCCAGTATCGTCACCTCTACAGCCAGTCACTGGCCTAGCCATCTTGTGTCCTCTTCCACGGTTTGCCTGCAGAGTTGACATTGGTCTTTGGGCACTAAAAAAATAATTTGATCAGCACCTCAAAACAATGCAAATAAATTACACGGGTGTATTCTGCAATACAAATGCAAATGCATGAAAAATACAGCAGCACACTGCAAAGCTAAGATATGTTATTGTTTTGGCACATATTTTGATCAAATTGTGTGACCCCCGCCATCCACCAATGGCAAGATGACGTCATTTCTAATGGGAACAGACTTTCCTCACTTGGGGCAACGTGCATGAAATGTGGCGTTAACAGGCCAAATTTCATGCACATTATACAGGCATAGAATGTGTCTGATTTATGAACCCTCTCTACTGCGGCTCATAAATCAGGCGCATTCTAGCACTAGGGTGATATTTCTGGCTCAGGTAAACCACTTTGAGATTTAGAAAATGTATGAACGGGGCTGCGCCTGATATCTGGCGCAGCCGCATTCATACATGTTGCCCCTGGTGTCTAGGCCTCTAAACTTCTCAGGAAAGGTTGACTATTTTGTATTGTATGTATGGGAAAGTGGGTGCCTTTGTTTTGATCCTGGCCCCTACTCATCCAGTATAGCTGGAAAGTATTGTCCCTTCTGAAAAGTCAACAATTTGCTGTTGAAAGAAAGGCTCACACAATTTGATCAAAATGAGCACTTTGAGCCTCAAATTTTCATATATACTAGATATACCAGAAATGCAATTTAAAGTAATTCGTATATTCAATGTTAACATAATACATTTGCAGTAGGCAGCTGTATTTTTTTATTTTCATGGGTATATGGACCCGTCCATCTTCACCACAGCCTAATAAACAAAACTTGATGGGGAGGCCTGAAGTGTTGGTGCTGATAGCAGAAGCAGAGTTAATTGGTGATTAAACTGCTTTAAACCTAAAAACATGTCTTGAGTAGAGGCTAGTAGTTGGCCATACATATAATGTAATTACCTTCTACCAAAAGGTCCTTGCTTTTATGTTGCACCTGGGGTTTTAACAGGGGAGATTTGCTATTGAACCAGTCACTCAGTGTAATGCTGCAGCTTAAAGGGAATGTGTCATCAGGAAATGACTTATTTTTTAACACATGTTTTTATGTGAAACCTATTTTTTACGAACTTCTGGTTTGTGTTTTTTTTTTAAATGTTCTATATCACGATCCATATTTAGATAGGTAGATAGGCCTAATTCTTCCTGTTCTGTATAGAAAAGTTTTAAGAATTCTAAGTAGAGGCAGGATTACACTTAAACGTGACACTAAAGTGTATAGATAACACAGGACCTACCATTCATTATAGGAGATAGTCACAGCTCCACCACTTCTTCCTGCACAATGATTTCTTCCCAAATCACGGAGCATGCCCAGAAAATTCTCCTATAGAAGTCAATGGGTCTGCTCCTGTTCACATGCTCCTATTCACATGTATCTGCTTTAATGCATCTATCTAAATAATTTTAAAAACAGCTAAGGCAATATGGCCACTCCCATAATCATATACAGTAAACAGAATTTAAAAAAAAACAAAAAAAACAATTAAAAAATCTACAATCAGAAATTAAATTATTATTATTTTAAGTTGTAAAACTAGATTCTCATTAACTTAGGTTTCCTATTCATGTATAGGAGATTTAGACCACCATTAAACCACCATTGCACCATTTCAGTTAATTTCTGCTGTAGTGGTTTACTATTTTTGACTCTACAGAATTTTGTCCCACCCGGTTACGCGAAGTCTAGACAGCATATTACAAAAAACTCATCGAAAACTCAAATTTAAAAACTGCTTTGAACCTGAGTATTTTGTCAGGTTTGTGTCCAAAGCAGCTGGGTTTCCAACGAGTTTTTTGTGTTTTTTTTTTTTTTTTTTTTTTGTGTGGTTTTTTGGACATTTTTGGGCAATTTGAGGTATGCAAAATTCATATACCTTGTATAAACAACTGCGCAGCTTTTCAGCAGAAAAAAAAAAGTCACCAAAAACTGCAGAAAACCGTCCCATGGTTTACATAGACTTCAATAGTAAATTTTCCTCTAGATTCGGATTTTACAACATATTCCTAAAACCACCGGCAGCCAAAAACAAACAGAAAATAACGACCTGTGTTGACGACAGGCTGTTTTTTTGTATTAAAGTCTATGGGAGCGTTTTTCCATTGGATTTTCAGCGGTTTCAAAATACTAAAACCAGTGATAATCCGACGGGAAACTTCTGCTGTGTAGACATAGCCTTGTGATATATATTCTAATGCTCCGGGCATTTTATTTTTGCCAGTTCTTTTTTTTTTTTTTTTTTTTCATATTCTATTTGAAGCTAAGTGAATTACCTTCTATTTTTGTTGCTGTTTTCTTCTAATGTCCACCATCTGATTTCCAAGGCTTCTGGCCCTGACATGCCATAAATAGGTTTCCTCTTTCTCAAGCCACACTGATTTGCTTTTATCTCTCAGTTCTTATCAGGCTTGTCTTCCAGAATAAATTGAGGTCATTAGCTAAACCAATTTGGTGGACTACCTGCCTCATAGACTGATAACGGGCCTATCAGGTTGGCTTTCCATTCATTGGCTTTTGAGATGATTTGTCAGATGAGAATCATGAACTATAATAGGAAGTGTTCTGTTTTCTCGGCCATTCATGAAGTCTGAGCTGCAGGTTTTTTTTTTTTTTTTTACTACATTACTTATAAGTTGCATTTTAGGTTTGGCCCAAAGCCACCCGAATGTTGCTAGAACATCGTCATACCTGGCAACCAATCAGTTTGCTATTCAGACTGGCACATTGAAGTATATTATTCCTCAGATGTGGACAGGGTTCCTATTGGATCCAAAATTCCGTGGAGCACCTACATAGGGAAAATAAAGCACTATGGAGTCCCCATTGAAATCAAAGGGCTGTCTGTCTTATGCATCCATGCCCCAGGTCGGCTAGGGAGAGGCACTCTGCTAAAGCTGGTGGTTCACATTAGATTAATTTCGACCAAACCTACTGATCTCCTAGAATGGGTCAACTATTACCGTGTTTCCCCGATAGTAAGTCACCCCCGATAGTCAGACGGAGCGGTGTCTTGGGGAGGTCGCCTAATGTAAGACGTACCCCGAAAGTAAGACGTAGCGCGGCCTGATGACGTCACTGCCTGTGCCGGGATGAGCGCGCGGGAGGCCGGAGCAGCGAGGAGGCGGCGCGGCGCGGGAGACGGAGCAGTGAAGAGGCGGCGCGGCGCTGGAGACGGAGCAGCGAGGAGGCGGCGCGGGAGACGGAGCAGCGAGGAGGCGGCGCGGGAGACGGAGCAGCGAGGAGGCGGCGCGGGAGACGGAGCAGGGGGAGACGGAGCGGGGAGCCAGGTAAGTGTTTTTCTGCCTACAGCTGGCCCTATACCTGCCTACAGTTGGCCCTATACCTGCCTACAGTTGGCCCTATACCTGCCTACAGCTGGCCTAACCTGCCTACAGCTGGCCCTATACCTGCCTACGCTGGCCCTTACCTGCCTACAGCCGGCCCTATACCTGCCTACAGCCGGCCCATACCTGCTACAGCCGGCCCTATACCTGCCGACAGCCGGCCCTATACTGCCTACGCCGGCCCTATACCTGCCTACAGCCGGCCCTATACTGCACAGCCGGCCTATACCTGCCTACAGCGGCCCATACCTGCCTACAGCTGGCCCTATACCTGCCTACAGCGGGCCCTATACCTGCCTACAGCCGGCCCTATACCTGCCTACAGCCGGCCCTATACCTGCCTACAGCCGGCCCTATACTGCCTACAGCCGGCCCTTACCTGCCTACAGCCGGCCCTATCCTGCCTACAGCCGGCCCTATACCTGCCTACAGCGGCCCTATACCTGCCTACAGCCGGCCCTATACCTGCCTACAGCCGGCCCTATACCTGCCCTATATAAGACATACCCCGAAAGTAAGACATACTGGGACTTTTGGGGGTAAAAAGAATGTAAGACGCTGTCTTACTATCGGGGAAACACGGTATATATGTATTTATGCCTCCTGACTATGAGAGGTGGAAGGAAGAGGGGGAAACGGATTGGGTAGCTGGATTTCTGCCCCCTCACCCGTTTGTTCTTCCAGGCTGGCAACGACTTAGTGCCCATTCCAGGACACATGCATGATTAGCTGATCATACATGTGTATGGGAGAATTGGGAGAGATCGCTGTTAGCTGAATGAGGGCTGGGCTGACCGCTATCCAATAAATAGGGCCAGGCTATCCAAAATGGCAGATAGATGACTTTGGCTAATTGATTGTTGCTTATATAACGCACAGGGGCTGTGGAGTCGGCAAGCCAAATCCCCCACTCTGACTCCTCAATTTCCCAGAGCTCCAACTCCTGACTCCTCATAAACGGCGCATGTTTATGTGATAACATGACTGTAGTAAAATGGTAACATCAGGCTCTTTATCACCTTATGATACAATAATCAAGCTATTTAGGTAGAACAGACACTGACAAGCAAAAGGGTAACAATGTTTTGATCTTTTGAGCACTTGTGGGTAGAGTTGAAGAAAAAGCTGTATTTGTATCCAAGTCAGTCTGCACCAACATTGGGAACGTGTAGAAGAGACCTGGGATCAGATTTTGGTCAAGATATGCTTGAATCTGATCCAGAGCCCAGAAGCATTCAGGCAGTATTGAAAAAGGTGGATTTCCTAAATACTAACAAAATAATAAAAATTAACATTTTGATTTTTAGGAGCAAAACAGTAACAATGCAGTTACAGGAAAGAATCTGCAGAACTAAGCAGATGCTTAATACTTGAAAGTCAAATTTATGTATAAGATGGGTAAGATGACTGTATATTAAACTACAGTAGCCTCATGTACAAAGCTGTAGTGGATGGTGAGTTATGGCGCCTGAAAGTCACAGGTTAGAGAACGGCCTCTCTACACCAATTTGGGTTGGGAGCAAAATGGGGACCACAGGGGCAACATCTCTTACAATGTCAGGGTATAAAGGAATTGCCTCAGCCACAGTCAGTTTTTATGAATGGTTGAACTCTTCTTCTACTTTGAAAGCAGGTGAAAAATTTTACTGAAATCTGTTTGCCATGAGAGTTGAATCTTTCCCCCAGGGGGCAGCGCTTTGCCTGCTCCATGTCATCAATTACACTCCTCATGTGATGAGGCTGAAGATATGGGAGCAGTCGCACTGGCCAGACCCAATTCCTTTTGCTCTTTGCATCAAACTAACTGGACCAACTAATTATATATTTTGGGAGTCGGTCCATTTTATGACGACTCCGACTTCTGGAAAATAGGCACCGACTCCATGACTCCCAACTCCAGAGCCCTGATAACTCAGTCTGCAATGTGTTACACAGAATTTTCTGCCTCAGATGTACACACAGGACAATTTTCCATTTAGGATGTGTTAGTAGAAGACCATTGTTCATTGAGGAAACATGGAGATCATACAAAAGCCATGGAGGTTTTGCCCTTGGTTGGAATTGAATCTAAGGCTTCAGTAAATTGACTTGAAAATAATTATAATGCAGGGTTACATCTTAAGTTGGAGGTTTTGTACTAAAAGCCATCTTACTGTTAAAAAAAATAAATAAATAAAGAAAGGACTAAGATTTCCTCTGGAAAAGCAAAAATATACCTGTATGATTTTCAGTTTTATCTTATTCCTACTCTGTAAATTTCCAGATGACAACTTGAAATACTCATCTAAAACTAAAAGTAAATCATTCCCATTGACCTCAATAGAAAATGTGTGGTAGTTCATAAATTGCATATTTTCGATGATCAGTCTATTGCCAGAAATAACTTTGAACATGTTCATTCTTTGGTTCTATTCCACGCGGAAAACATGTTAATATTTACTATTGATGTCAATAGGGAAGGCTAAAAACCTTGTGTAAAATGTGGCCAAAACATTTGTATGTGGTTTTTAATGCGTATCCGCGTCCACAACCACATAGAAATGAATAGGATTCGTTTCTGACTAAACCACAAGTAAAAAGCTACCCTAAATCCACATGCAGCAACAAGTGAAATACTAAGGCTATGTTCACACGGCTTAATTGCGGGACGTATTTCGCCCCACAATTACGCCATGGAGGCGGGGAGGAGGGGTGGCAGCCCGCCGGCCCCGTAGACGTTCAGTATTCACGGCGCGTATACGCCACTAGTAATTGACATGTCACTTCTCTCCCCGCTCGCCGTATTGTGCGTGCAGGGAGAGGAGCCGTAATCCATGGTTCTCTATGAGAACTGTGGATTACCGTAATGACTGGGACGTATTTCAGCCCGTAATTCGAGTACTGCGCGATTTGCGGGCTGAAATACGTCCCAGAATAAGCCATGTAAACATAGCCTTAGGCCTGGGTCACACGGCTTATTGCCGGCGTAATTGCGAGGACGGATTTCGCCCCGCAATTACGCCGGCAGCCGTGTCACTTTCTCCCCGCCCGGCGGATTCACCGAACGGGTAGGAGAGACGGAATCCATAGTTCTCTATGAGAACTGTGGATTACCGTAGTTACTGGGACGGATTGGAGCCGTACTGCAGCGCAACTACGGTGCGCAGTACGGCTCCAATCCGCGCCCAAATAAGCCGTGTGAACGAGGCCTAACTGAAACCATGACTGACGACACGGTTTTCAACAACAGAATCTGACCAGTAAATTTTACTCGTGGTGTGGATGTACCGTTATACTGACCAGTGGACATTTCAAGATTATGGGCCACATGTATGAAAACTGTCTAGGTCTAAAATCCACTTTGTTGGCCATAGCGACCAATCAGAGCGCCCCTTTCATTTCATATAGTGCTCTGGAAGGGAAGATCTCTCCTAAGGCCGTGTTCACACGGCTTATTCAAGACGGAATTGCGAGCCGGATTGCGCTCGCAATTCCGGCTTGAATAAGGTGCGGGGGCCCGGCCCCTTAGACTTCCATTATCCACGGCGCGTATTGCGCCTGGATAATGTGCATGTCAGTTTCTCCCCGCCCGGCGGATTGGCCGAGCGAGGAGGAGCGACGTAATCCACTGTTCTCTATGAGAACGGTGGATTACCGTAATTACTGCGAAGGATTGGCGCCGTACTGCAGCGCAAATCCGGCGCGCCGAAATAAGTCGTGTGAACGGCCCCTTAGGGAGAGCATATATAGGTGTGTGGAGATTCGAAATTGCCTTTTTGCACTCCACAAAGCATCTGCATATCACAAGGCATTCGAATCTCCACACACCTATATAGGTGCTCTCCCTAAGGAGAGATCTTCCCTTTCTCAGCCACTCATTGCCTCCCACTCAGCCTAGCTAGCATCGCGCTGCTCTGTGCGGAGGAGGGGCTAACAGCCCGATACAGGCTGGCTTCTGTACAGATGAGTGATGCTGGCTTGGCAAAAAATTCCTTCTTGCTTTCCAAAGATCCAGTGGGTCAAAAGCAAATTGAGGATTTGTTGCCTCCAAAAGAGGGCACAAGAGCTTCTCAGCTCCTTTCCCATAATGCCTTGTGATATAGTGCTCTGGAAAAGTGAGGGGGGGGGGGCGCTCTGATTGGTCGCTATGGGCAACAAAGTGAATTTTAGACCTAGACCATTTTCATACATGTGGCCTTATGTTATGACTTTAGGTGGAAATGTTCTTTACCCCTGAAACATATGTTCGGACCTGCATAGCCTTGTTTTACACTGAAACTAAGAGGCCAGCGCCTTTTTCCCTTTTTTCCCCAAGCAGAATTTGTTTAAAAGATGTTGGGGGTTAGGAAAACCGTTATCGGGGGCCCCTCGGCCCACCATCCATAAAAGGTATGCGTTTACGAGGGAGGGGCTTGGGGGCCCTTTACAACCTTCTTTTTTGCTACCCATATTTTTAGGTTTAACCCATCTTTCTGCCAGATACAGTGTGTATAGGATTTTGAGCAGAGAGTCCTGTCAAGTGTGTTTAAGGGGATTTGTAAATAAAAAGAGAGGGAGTTTTGCTTCAAAATCCCCCAGAAAAACCTTCCATTTGTTAAAAAATTTTTTTAAAAAGGAAAACTCGAAAGACATTTAAAAGGGGAGGGGTTTTTTCTATCAGGTTTTTATGTTAAATAGGTCTGCAAAGAATCTTGATGTCCTCCTATGAAAGTTTGTGTATAAAATTTGTGGGGGATGTTTTTTAATTTTTACAGTATTTTTAAAACCACTTGTTTTTTAATTTTAAACTCCCAGTTTGGGCCCAAAAAAAACATGTTTGGGTCCCCCATCTAAACCCAAAAATAAGGTTTTTTCTTAAATCTCATCAAACCACAGGAACATGGTTCGGGTAAATAATTCCGAAGTCTGCTTGTTTTCAAAAAACTGTTTGCGGGCCCCTTTTTTTGCATCTTTATTGGGGGTTTTCCTTTTGGGACACGCCTTGAAAACCAATTTGATGCAGTTTTGGCGAGTATGGTCTGAGCACCGGGACAGGCGGGCCCCTCTCCCCAACTTTTAACCTCTGCAGCAATGCTGGCAGCACCCCAAAATGTCTGTTTTGAAAAAAACAATCCCCGGGGAATTTTTTTGGGACCCCCTAAAACCCGTGCATTCAACTTCTTTCTCACCACGGCGAAAGCCTTTTTTCTGATTTTGAATTTGTCTTTTTAAACTGCTGATGGTTTTTGGGGCCCACCTGTTTCAGCTGATTTAAAGGTGTTTAATAATAGAAAAAACAATTCCAAAAGGGAAAAAATTTTTTTTTAAAAAACCAAAACTAAAAATAAAAAAAATGCATACTAAAGGAATGGCGTAAACAAATTTTCCATGTTGGAGTAAAAAAGACCCCATATGCCCCCCTGCTATCGTGAATCTATTTTCACTTGAAAATTTCCTGTTTTTAAACATTGCCATATCCCCCCAAATGAAGAAAAAGACTGATTATCGTCGGGGAAAACGGGGTCTGGGTAAACTATGGAGTACCCAGTTGGAAACTCGCTCCCCTTTGGGGGCTCCATGGAATAGTTAGTAGTCTAAATTTAGGGGTAATTTTTGTGGGGGGTTTTGGGTCTTTTCCCGGAGGCCCGGGGGCCCCATAAAAGGAAAGGGGAAGATTTTTAAGGGGTTTTTGTAGTATAGGGATAGGACATTTCTAAACTAATTTTCCATCCAGGGCTGTGTATAATTGCTGTTTTTTGGGAAACCCGAAACCTGTACTTGGGCCCTTCTTAAAAAAAAATTTTTGATTGCGGTACCCAGGGTGGTTTAGTTTAAAAACCCAAAACCTAGGTAAGGGGCTTTTTCTAAAAAATTTTTATAAATGACAGGGTTTTTTTAAATTTAAATTTTTTAAAAAGGGTTTAAATTTTTAAAAAGGGGTTTTTTTTAATTTTTGTTTTAGTTTCAAGGGGGGTTTTTTCAATCTTCTTATAGCCTAGGGCCCAAATTTTTTGAAAGCAACAAATTTTTTTTTTTTTTTTTTTTTTTTTTCAGAACCCAAACTTTTTTTTGCCCATGAGGGGGGGCCCCTGTTTTTACTTCCCGTGAACCCCTAGAAAGAATGTGATAGCAATAAAACCAAGTTTAAAAACACCTGCTTTCCCCATTCATTTCTTAAAGGAGTTTTTTCCACGAAGTAAAATTGGGGCGTGGGAATCTTTCAAATTAAAAAATAAACATTTTCAAACCCTTCAACCTTATTTTTGAAAATTTTGCCCCTTTTTGCTTTACTTTCCCTTTTAGTTTCCATTGTTTAAAAGCTTGTCTCCCGGGGGTACGACCAGGGGGCGAGCCCTCAGGCCCCGGCCGCACATTTCCCGGGCATAACCTCTCCTCTCCCGGCGCAACCCGGGGTGTTTTTAAAAAACCCCGGTTTTTTTCTGTCCCCCTTTCTTCCCCCTCCTCCGGTGCTCCTTGTTAAATTGTAAAAGGCCAAATTTAAGATAAGTTAAAAAAAAAATAAAAATTCAATTTGGTTTTTTTTAAAAAAGAAAAAAAATTTTACTTTGGGTTTGGGGCCCGCAGGGGTTTTTTTGTTTTAACCCAAAAGGGCCCCTTTTTTCCAAGGGTTAAAAAGCATTATCATTTTTTTCTTAATTTTTTAAACTTATTACTTCCCTTTTTAAAAATTAAAAAAGGGGCCTTTTTTGGACCCAAAAGGGGGTTTTTTAAACCCCTTTTTTAAATTTATTTGCTTAAAAACCCTTTTTTGTTAAAAAAAAAAATTCCCCCGGGCCTTTTCCCTTTTAACAAATTAAGGAGTGGGTGGGAGTAAGGGAAAAGAATTTTTTGGGGCAAAACCTTTATGGATTTGGTTAAAACCCAACTTCCCTTTAAGAAACCCTTTAAAGGGAAAAAAGGGGGAAAATTTGGCAAATTTTTTTTTTCAGGAAGGGGATTGGTTTTCCCCCCGCCGGGTTTTCCCGGGCCGGGTTTTTTTCCGGGGCCCTTTGGGGTTTTTTCCCCCGGGAAAAGCCGGGAAAACAGGAACCCCCAAAATTTGGGAAAATGGGTCCGAAAAACCCTGAGCAGGAAATATTTTTGCTTATGGAACCTGGAAAGGGAATATGCAATTTCTTAAACCTTTGGGGAATTTTTTTATAAGGGGGGTTAAGGCTGGGGGGGGGAAAAATAATCCCCTTTTTCCCCCTTTTTTTGGGTGAGGGAAATTTTTCGGTTTTAACAAAGGAATAATTATTGGGCCTTTTTGGGAAGGGTTCAATTATTTTGGGAAAAAACAATTTTTGTGAAATTTTTTATTGCCCCCTTTTGGGGGAATTTTGTAACATTTTTTAGACAAATAAGTACATGGAAACTGTAAACACCATATGCCAGGGGTCTTAAAAAACTGGTCCCTCCAGCTGTTGGAAATAAAACTCCATCATGCCCATTTTTATAATTTATAAACAGTGGGAGTTGTAGTTTCCCAACAGCTGGAGGGCCGCAGTGTGAAGACCCCTGGCATATGCCATTGATGTGAGAGGTGAACGTCTGCTATGAAGTTGTGCGAAAGGGAAACACCTACGTGGAGCATCTCCCCACCAAAAAAACCGGGGGACGAATGGGGTGTGCTGAAAAAACAGTTTTAGAAACCCTATGAATATGGGGGCCCCTAACAGGCGGATTACTGCACTTTTAAACCATGTTGAATTGATTTGCTGTTGGCAAAGGTTTTGCATGAAAGCAAAGTTTCATCATAGGGAGGGTTTTGAAAACCAAGGGGGAAAGTTAAAAAGGCAAACATCCTGCAAAAAATTGCTTAAAGAACAAACGGTAGTTGCAGTGTTAGGGGTGAGATTTTTTTGTGGCATTCTCTGGTCCAATTTGGGTAAACCACCTTGCAGATATTGAACCAAAAAGCTAATTGTTTTCTCTGGGTAGATGGACTTCTACAAGACAAACGAAATCCATACACCAAAAATTCTACATTGGTTGTAAGATGACCAAGACTTCCAAGTACTACCCTGGCCTCTTAATTCTCTAGACTTGAACCCAGTTAACCCAATTAACATCGTGAACCCCCTCAATTTTCATTTTTTGCTCTTTGGCCCCCCCCCCACCCCCCCCCCTAATTATAATGATTTAAAACAATTGTATTTGTATATATAACCTTTTTTTTATTTTTTTTTTTTAAATTTTTTTCCCCCCGAAAAAGGTTTTTTTTCCATTTTTTTTTTTAACTTTCCTTTTGTTTAAAGTAAGTCTCTGAATGCGTTTAAACAGCCACTCGGGAAAAGAGGTTTTTGTTGAAAAATAAATTAGAAATTTTTTTAAATTTATTAAAAATATCAAACTCATTTAAGGAGATGCATTAAGATAGCGTTTAATTTTTCATTTGTGGGAAAATGGCTGCCACCAATCATAACAGACAACCTATTCGGTAACACAAAGCCTTTACATTCTGAATATACTTAATATATAGCTCAATTCCTCTCCTGTGTGTCGAGAGGACAACCCAGAAGTAAAGAAAAGCAGAACCTGGGGAGTTCTGGAGCAGCAGGGGTCAGTTAGGGCATATCCCCATGGCATGGGTTTGCGGCTGGTTTTTCAGACGTTTTGCAAACCTGCTTCTATGGAAAACCCGCGCGGTGGGGACTGCTGCTTGGCGGTTTTTCAGACCGCCAGCTGCCTGAAAAACATTCTACATGCACATTCTTCCGCCCGGTTTTCGGACGCTTTATGAACATATGAATGGGGAGGTGGAGGGCTTTTCTCCTTTTCTCATCGCGGAGAAAAGCCGTCCCCGCGCAGCCGTGGGGACGGCACACAAACCGGACAAATACCTGTCAGATAAAGCGACCGGTATTTGTCCATTGCCATGTAAACAGCCATTTAGGGAGGTATGCCCCACACACACACACACTCTGGCCTCATTTAACTTTATTTTGTTCCTCTGGACAACCCCTTTAAGCTGACTATAAATGTCATGATGATTGTTTACCATCAGATGGGATGGATAAGGGTTGGGACTGTAAGACCTTTGTGGTCACCATCTTTTAGAGGGGCATGCCACCATGTCAGGTTTTTTTAAGCTGAACAACCCTTTGAAATGTCCTATTATTTAGCATACTGTTTTCCCTTTTCTTCTAAATCCCTCCAGATATCGGTGTGTTGTTTTTTTTTTTCAGCAGCATCTTCCTAGTTTTTACTAAGCATCATCTCCCATAAGCTTCAATTGTCTACATGTCTGCTGGCAGCAGGCAGAGATATGTATAATTTGTACTTCTCACCAGGGCACCACAATTGCAGGCTCTGGACAGATCATTATTTTACTCCATGGCGAGGGGAGACCTACTGATTAAGGGTTTTGGCAGTTTGTTGCTTTTCCGTTATCATGAATACTCAATAAAATTGCAGTGAAAATGTAGATCATTTCCACATTAGAAATATATTGATTTGTGAGTTAAATTTCTTGCTGATGCAGCTTATGTAGAAGCAAACATCAGATCAGGTCCAGCAAGTAAAACCACAGAGCCGGCCAGAGACCTTGTTAATATTCATAGCTGAACAGCAGTCCGTGGAGCTGCCTGTAGAACGCTCTGTTGACTGATGGCTCTGTGCTTAAATACCGTACAGACTTTGTACTGGTTTAACGGGGAGAGATTTTTTACTAGGCCCCTTACAAAAAACAAATCTTGCAATTCATGGCCTGGAACATTTATTCATGATATTACGTAGGCTGTATAAAGCACCAAAGAAGAAAAAACGGTGGGCTAAAAAAATTAATGGCAAATAATGTGACGGGCCCCTACTAAATTCACTTTAAAGGGTTTTCCCGGGGGTTTTTAAAGATTTATAGGGCACTAAAACCCCAATTGTATGGGAAAAAAAAGATATTCCCATCTTCATGTTTTCTCTTGCCTCCTTATTCTTTTTTTTAAGATCCACTTTTTTCAGTGAAACTTCCTGCCTGTAGATGCCGTAGTTCTCCCAGCTCTTTCCCACACTCCCAACTGCTTTCAAACTAGGGCTTCCCTCCAGATTTATCAAATTTTAGGGCTTGTGCTGACATAAGTGTTAAACCCCCCAGCTCTGTATTCTGCATGTTTAATGACTCAGAATCACTTTAAAGCTGTACAATCATCATTTTCATGACAGCAGCACAACCCCCACTCCGAATGGCTGTCCCCTGCTCCCTAAACCGTTAGAAAATCCTGCCAGCAGAAAACAAAGAAAAAAAACATCCTCCCTCCCCTGTAAGTACTTCTTTTCACTTGTAAACTATGGGCTGGAAAAGTGAATCTCAGGGCAATCCATACGGGCGGGGGTTTTTTGGAGCAGGCCGGCTTTCAAAGCACACCAGCTTAGTGTTGACAAAACGTTCATTGGGGCCATGGGATCAATGAATGTCATGTGGTTTGCAGGAGGTAGGGGCGAAGGCAGGACAGGGTTTTTTGCTTGGTTCTGCAAAGCAGGACAGGTAGATGATTTTTAGCAAGTATGAATTAGAAACTTTAATACAGTTTTGAGCCCTATAAGAAATAAAAAGATGGTCCCGGAGCACCCCCTTAAAGGGGTTCTCTGCATGAGACAATATCTACTTGTTAGAAAAGTACCTTAATAATAAGCTTATCACAAAGATGCCCTCCCCCTGCTGCAACCCACAGCAATTAGGTGGAATCTGGAAAAACCTGGCAATAATTGTTCCATTGTCCTGCAGTGCTATTGCAGGAGAGACTAAACATTACATAACTACTATTTGAGTCAATATATCTGTTATACAAGACAGGTCTTCCATAGTAAGAGATACTCTTTGTAGCCGTCTTTCAGTCTGGCCAAGAAATTAGGATTCTGGACATGAATTCTCTAATAGGGTATATGAAAATAGGCGTTCAAACTGGAGAATGCCTTTAAAGGGATCCTATGTGCCATTAATTTTAACCCCTTAAAGGAGTTGTCTCATTACAAGCTTTCAGCCTAACTCAGTGTGCCTGGCAGTTGAATTCAGGGGCATGCTTCTTGTCTGCTTCTTGTCTGCCTCTTCTCCTCCCTCTTCCCCCTCCCCTCAGCACACAGAAAGGTCTCCTCCCTATCTTCTATACAGCATAGGGAGGGGCGAGGTGGTTTGCTGCCAGGGTTAACCCTGTGTGTGCCTGCCTCGTTCTGCTGCATGCTGCTAATTCAGCTGTATTAGGGCTGATCTATGAGTGTGGAGAGGTCTGTGAAGCTGTGATTGCTAATAGCAGAGCAGGGGGATGCATGTGTTCCTATACCCCCTGCTGTAGCATACAAATCTGCACATCTCCAGCAACAAACAAATCCTGTCAGAACAGACTCAGGGCAGCTGGGAAGTGTTACTATACTCAGGATGTGTCACTAGTACAGCAGAGCATGAAGCGCTCACATGCCCCCTGATCTGTTCTATTAGTATAGTCACAGCTCCACAGACACATCATGATTATAGTAACACACAGGGTCACTGCTGTCACATCTATTGATCAGCTTCACCTCTGTTCTCCTCAATCTGTGTAGAGAGCAGGAGGAAGCAGGCACACACAGGGTTAATCCAGGCAGCACAGACACAGAAGCCAGAGCCCTCCCCTCCCTCCACTACAGAAGCATACTGTGCGGGAGGGGCTCTGTGCTCTGACCTGTATTCTGAAGGTGATGAGTCATCAGACCTGACAGCCAGTGAGATAAAACTCAACAGGTCGGCTGCTATAGAGATTTGAGAAGCTGATGTACTACTACTAACAGGGATAGCTCAAAATCAGTAGGACATTTGTAATGAACATATATTGTAAAGCTGCTTGTTTTTTAAAGATCTGTTCATTAAAACCCAATCATTGTAGCGAGACAACCCCTTTAAGGACCGACTTTTTTTTCTTTTTTTCTTTTTTTATCTCCTTGCCTTCCAAGAGCCATATACATAGGCATATGAAGGCTTTTATTGTGTGGGACAAGATGTACTGTCATTCACTGTACGGTAGAATATACCGGGAAACCGGTCGGCATTTGTCCTATGCCGTGTGAACGCGTCCTTAGGAAACTGGGTTTTCAGACTTGATTTTCTTTAAGGCTATGTCTACCTGGCAGTGGACAAAAGACAACCTGAAAGGCAAATCCTAAAAACGTTCATAAAACTGAGGGGTTTTTTTGTCAACTAACTGTCAAAAGCTTCCGTTTTTGGTGCGTTTTGGGGTTTTTTTTTCGGCAGAAATGTACAGCATTAGATTTGCTGTGTATTTCTGCCAAAAAAGCGCAAAAAAAAATGTCCGGTGCTTTACATAGACTCCAGTAGTAAATGTTCTGCTCTGCTCAGTCGTTTTTTGCAACATGTTCCAAAAGATGACCAGCAAATAAAACGAGCAGAAACAAAAGTTCTGTGGAGACAACAAAACATATTTACTATAGAAGTCTATGGGACCTCTTTACAGTCATTTTTTCAGCATTTTTAAAAAAGGAAAAACTCTGAAAAAACGTTTGTGTGTGCAGTGGAGACATAGCCTTATTGTTAACTATTATTGTTTTGTCTGTGTTATTTTAGTGGGTTCATATGGCCATTCTGCACTAGTGCTATAAAATTATATGTCATTGGCGCCAGGGTGATCCAAAATAGGAAAAAATGAATACTTAGCAGTCGCTCACCTCAACTCCTGGGTTCTTATCCCGACACGCTGGAGGGGCTTGTTTGCAAGTGAATGGCGTGTGAGCCCCTTCTCTGTGTTGGGGTGAGAACCCAGAAGATAAGGGGAGCCGATCACCGGGAGCTCAGGAGCTACAGCGATGGGGGAGAGCTAGGTAAGTACAGGCAGTCCCCGAGTTACAAACAGGATAGGGACTGTAGGTTTATTCTTAAGTTGAATTTGTATGTAAGTCGGAACAGGTATATTTATTAAATATTACTCCAGCACAAAAGTTTTTTTTTTGTTAGTGTCGGATAGTGCAGGGAAGGGTTTTTACATTTGTTTTGCGGTCTGTGCCCCTGTTAAAGGGGTTGTCTCACTACAAGGATTGCTTTTTATGCTAAAGATCTTGCAAAAACAAGTCACTTTGCAATATATATCAATTAACAGTGTCCTACCTATTGCTAGATATCCCCTCTTGTATGGGCGACATCAGCTCCTCAGGTCGCTGTAGCTACAAACCTGTTTGATCTATCCTGATAGGCTGCCAGCACTGGTTGCTATAGCTACAGACCTGGCTTCTACTGCAGCCTAGTGGAAGTCAGTAAACATTCCCCTGACTTCAAAATGAAACCAAGAAAACAGTACTGAGGTGAGATGAATCAATGTAGTGAGACAACCCCTTTAAGAAGACTTCACCTTATTTTTACCTTATGTGCTGCTGTGGCATGCTGGAACTTGTCATTAAACAGCTACTATCTGCTGTGGAACATGGAACAACAAGTGCCATCATGCCTCATAAGACTCCGTTTGTAGCTAGGGGACAGAAGTCGGAATGGTGTAAGTCGAGGACTACCTGTATTCATTTTGTTAAAGTTTTGGACCACCCAGTCCTCAACAACATATAGAAAATGTTTCTTCCTTTTTCCGTTCCATCATGGCTTTTGTCCCATTAACCTATGATAAAGTCTGTCAAGTTTCATTCAGAATATGCAAAATGACTGGACTCTTGACAGACTGGGAAAGATGGCAGTGTGAACAGAGGTTATAACTATGCTCGCTAGAGATCCCACACTGTTACTCAGATTTAAAAGAACTCTGTGAACACATCCCCAGAAGCCAGAAATAAAATTGTTCCTTAGCTGTGCCCTTAAAATCCAACCCATTGCATTGTTCCAGTGGTTGGGATTTGCATTAAGCTTATTGCTCACCCAGATGTGCTATAAAATATGAGCAGACACTAAGGTGGAATCGTCCGTCTTGTGCATTGACTTAATAATTGCCTATTGTTGGGTTGCCGCAGCGGTCACGTTCCGTGTAGATCAGCTCCATGCACATCACATCCTGACTTGTCTGCTGCTGCTTCTCTTCCCCTTTGTCTGGCGGTTGGGTGTGTCTCTCCTTTGTCCTTTCATAGAAGCACAGATTGTGTTTTTTTTTCTGCTATATCTCAATGAAAGGCTGGCGCTGAGGGGCACAGCTGGCGTCTCCCTGATACCGACCGGCCCATGTGGCCTGTTAGGAGTGACCCTGTTTGGCACACAGGCTTTGTGTATTTCATATTGGTAGCTGCAGTATTATTGAATGGTCCACGGGGATTACTAGATACAGAAGCCACAGAGCTGAGAAGTAAATAAGTTAGACTATTTGTTATGTTCCTTTTAAGCAATAGCCACATTGGTAGTGGATATGTGCTGGTTACTATTCAGTCACCTCCACGTCCAGTCATGGCCTGCTGCAGTGACTTGACCATGAACACCACCTCACTTACTAGGCTGGATTCTTTATGTGCCATGAAGCTGGGATATTAGGAGCGTTTTTGAAAATTAAGTCCTCCCACCCAAATATCCGTTTCAAGTAAATCCTTGTGTTCCCTGGAAAACAATAATTCTAGAGCATCTTCTGTTACAACTCTGTGTTGTGCCGTTCCTCTGTTATTCCTTCTGGATAACTGAATCTGTCAGCGGGGTGTTACCTTTCCAGTTTTCAAAGGGGTGTGTCCCGGAAACACGGTGACTCTCAGCACTAATTGGACAACTTCAGATGGTGCAAGGACACATCCTCCATGGCTAATATCCACTTGCATGATTTTATCAGACTTTTAGGGCATGTCCCCACGGCACGGGTTTCCAGCCGGTTTGCGGTTTTTCAGACCGTCTGAAAAACCGGCCGAAAATGAGCACAATGGTTCTCTATGGAAAACCCGTGCAGCAGTCCCCACTGCACGGGTTTTCCGTCCGGCGGTTTTGCCACCCGCAGTCCGGCCGCAAAACATTGTGTAAGCACAATCTTCCATCCGGTTTCCGGAGGAATATGTGCTTCTCAATGTGGAAGGGGAGGGCTCATCGTGGAGAAAAACCGCTCCCACCCCCCGCGGCCGTAGGGACGGCAGCAAAACAGGACAAACACTGGCCGGCATACCGACCGCTATTTGTCCTGTGCAGTGGGAACGCACCCTTAGTAATCCAAGCTCTGTCCTTTAATTTGTAACCTGAAATTTTCATTTTTCTGTATTCATGTAAGTTTTTTAAAAGTAGGTGTTAACGTATTATTGTACATTAAAGATGCTTTAGCTGAATGGGGCTCTGATATTACTTAGGCAAATCTCAATGGAAATTCAGTTCAGCGGATGGAAATCCAGGTCCAATGCATCTGGCATATAGAGTTAGCAGGTTCTGAAACCTATTTTCATATACCCTCTTTGAGAATATGGATCTTCTGTTAAATACCCTCATTTTTTGGCTTTGAAGGACCTGTCCTGTCCATCATTGCACAGGCAACCAATTGATGTGAATGGGCACTATGTAATGCTTCATTCCCTCTGTGGTGGCGTTGTAGAATAATTATTTAGGTCAGGCTCCCCCATACATTACACTGGGGAACACTCCTTTTGGTGCCTTAAAAGCTGGAACCGTTTTTGAGTATGGTTGGGGCGCTGATTCTGAAAATGACACCCATTTCCCCCTACCAGCTCTACATTTGGAGATCCGGCATTGCCACCTATGCTGCTGAAAGTAGTGGTCACTCAATATTGTACTAAAGAAATGTTGGAAGTTCATGTAAAACAGGAAAGACATACATTTTAGAACATTTAAAGAACACATGCAAACAAAAACCTCAATGTGCCGGAGTGAATTCAATTCTATTCATCTGGACGACATATTTATACACAAATGAATCCGGAATAATGTAGAATCATAAAATATCAATATCTCATAAACTAGAGCTGCTAGAACAAAATGGATGGGATTTTCAGACTCGACAGCACTCAAATATCCAGAATAAGGTGAAAATTTCTAGGCACCAAAAAGATAGAAAAATTTTTTTGTTCTCCAGTGTTCTAGCTCATGGGTCCCCAACTCCAGTCCTCAAGATCCACCAACAGGTCATGTTTTCTGGATTCCTTTAGGGTACTTTCACACCGTGCGTTTTTCAATGCATTTTTTGTGCAGAAAGGTACAGCAATTAATGCTGTACATTGCTGCACAAAAATTGCGCTAATTACCGCAATTTTACCGTGATTTTTGCCGTGATTGGTGTGCAGTAATGTACATCATTAATTGCTGTACCTTCCTGCACAAAAAATGCATTGAAAAACGCACCAAAAATGCACCGTGTGAAAGCACCCTTAGGCTATGTTCACACGGCTTATTTCGGGGCGTATTTACGGACGTATTTACGTCCGAAAATACGTCCCGAAATACGTTTCACAAAGTGTGGCAGGTATTTTGTGTCGTAAATACAATCATATTCATTACTATGGAAATTTACGTTGCGAAATACGCATCAATAAGTGACAGGGGACTTAATTTTACGATCGTATTTACAGACGTATTTACGCCCGCAAATTACGTTTCGAACATTCGCCTCGTGTGAATGATGGGGCGTTTTTGAAATTGGAATCAATGCTAATCTAATTGTTCATTATTTGAAACGTATTTCGGGACGTATTTGCGGACGTAATTACGTCCGTAAATACGCCCCGAAATAAGCTGTGTGAACATAGCCTTAGCATTGTACAGGTGATATAATTATGCTGCACAGGTGATCACTTCAAGGACTATGTTGCACACGAGCTTATTTCCGGGTGCGTATTAGATATTATTTATGGCTCCCAAATACTTCCACGAAATACTTTTTGCCTAAAATGGAACCGTTAGATTTAGCATGATTCTGTAAAATACACCTCATCTTCCACCAGCTCTTTTGGAGTATTCCGGAGTCAACTATGCGTCCGTAAAGTAGGATCGCTCAAAATTATAAAGAAGTTGTTCATGTACAAACAGAAAGATAGTTTTAATTTAAAGAACATGCAAACAAAAACCTTTGGCCATATTAATTATTCATTACAAATGTATCCCTGATTTTGAGTCTAACCCTGTTAGTATTTACATACATCACTTCCAGATAGTGAAATTTAGCGACCAAAGATAGAATCTTTTTTGGCTGTCAGTGTCTGTAATGACCCCCATCACCTTCCAAACAGTCTGTTCGGAAACTTAGGATTTCCCCTCCCACAAATGCATTCTGTAGTGCAGGAAGGGGTAGAATAAATGGACTCTGGCACAATTGCGCTAATACCGCAATTATTAACCGTGATGTTTGCCTGATTGCTGCTGCTCTGTACACATTAAGCTGATTTGCAAAAAAGCATGAAAAGCCCAAAATGTACTGTGGTTAGCTATATAAAGTATTTCGTTTGGAACTATTTGACGCCCAAATACGTAAAATATTTCACAAATGTGGCATGAGAATTTGTGTTAAATACTCTTTTCTACCTGTGGAATTACGTTACAAATCGCCTCAATAAGTAGGGACTTAACTTTGTCACATTGTATTTGCGAGATTTCGGCAATGACGTTGGAAATACGCTGAAGACTAGGATATTACTTGGAACACATGCTAATCTAATTTGTTCATTATTGCAAACAGTATTTCGGCGTATTTGCGTACAATACGTCCGTAAAATACGCCCCATCCTGCTAACATAGCCTTGGCATGTACACAGGGATGAAATGCTGAGAGTGAAATCCCTGCAGTCCCCCTTTTATAGAAAGTTACGGAGATTATGCTGCATGTCGCTAAAATACGGTGGGCAAAAAGGGAGCAATTGAAAGCATGACCAAGAAGCATCGCCTCTCATTAAACACCGAGGGATACTGAACAGCTGGAAAGCTCGTAATAGATCGAAAATTAAGTCCCCTGTCACTTATTGAGGCATATTTTACAACGTAAATCCCCATAGTAAAAAATGGGGAATGTATTTATGACGTCACTTTGTGACACGTATTTGAAACGTATTTCGGGACGTATTTGCGGACGTAAATACGTCTCGAAATACCCCCGTATTGGAACATAGCCTTATTGTCAGTGCATTCTCCACAGGTGATTTAATTGTCAGCGCATTCTGTGAGATATCCTAAAAACGTGACCTGTTGGTGGGCTTTGAGGACTGGAGTTGGGGAGCATTGTTCTAGCTGATTTGCCTCGGTACCCTTTTATCACATAGAGTTCCACAAAGTGGACAACCCTTTTAAGCACTGCACCAGATGGGACCTTATAATTACCGTATCAAGTATCTTAAGTATCTTTATGTCTTTACTACAGTTAATTGGATTGTAGAATAATAACTCCCGTGCTCAGTTTCTATTTACGGCATTTTTTTTTTTCTCTAAAATTCAAAATTGTGAACAATTCAGGAGTATCCTATTCAATAGATGGGCAATAATCAGCACATGTACTGCTCTCATAGTGCTATGTTCCATATCCATGGTTGTCTGTAAACTTTAATTGCTAACCTAAAAATAGATGTTTTGTCTTGGGAAGTTTTTTGTTTATTTGGGCATAAGTGTTTTTTTTATTTGCACACATGGTGCATATTACATGGCCTTGAAGGGTTTTTCCATTCTCTGTGCAAGCGCCACAAACTGCTCCTTGTCAATGATGTCATGTGGCGTTGCAGCCAATCACTGGCATGAACAGTCTCTTCCTGTATGAGTGGCATATGACTGCGGAGGCCAGTGATTGGCTGCAGCGTCACATAGACTGGGAGCCATGGAGGTGCTGGAATAGAAGGGTCTTAGAGAGGAGCAAAGTAATTATTATTATTTTTTTAATTTTATTTTATATTCACCCATCCCCGACCAGCAAAATAAAAAGGACAGCCCCTTTAAAAGACGACAAAAACCCCTGGTATCTGATAGTGTGTTTGGTGTAAAGCTTAGACTACAAGACTTCATTTGGAATGATATGTAGAAATGCAGGTAGCATACGTTTTTGCTCGCTTTACCTAGCACTGTCCTATACATCCAATTATATACTGGTCATAAAGAATATTATTGACCCAAGAAGTAGCAGTAAATGGTGAAGTTATCCAACAAGAATCTATCTAAACACTTCGTGCAAAGTGGCCTATAGACTTCTACACACACTGTTCTTTTCCAGCATTTTAACATTGTAATGAGGCAGCTATTTTTGTGGGAGGAATTATTATTTTTTTTTTTAATTCATCTCCACCTTCGAAGAGGTGCTGTACCATTTTGTAATGGCTTAGATGTCGCAATTTCTCTGATCCAGCTGGTAATGGTGGGTGTCACCTGTAATTAACAACCAGCACCTGTCGAGCATGGAGTGGACTCTGAATATGAGCCCGCTCCAGAAATCCCTGAAATGGTTTTACCACAAAGTAAAATTGATGTGGGAAGCTTGCAAATTAAATAGTAAATATTTTCACCATTCATCATTATTACAAATTCTGTACCATTTTTGCTTGAGCTGCTACCTTAGTGATCCATAATGTATAGCTCGTCCCCAGGATATACGACCAGTGATGAGAGCTCGCCAGTCCTGGCCACACATGCTCAGATATCACCTCTCAGGCAGCTACTGTCAGTCTCTTACCTGCTTAGTAATCACATACACTCACTGCTGACCAAGTGCTTAACTCCTGTCCTCTGTACTCTTTTGTAATTGGTGAAACCGTACAAAAAAATAAAAAGACATCTCAACCAGTTATGTGCATTGAGGGAAAAAAAAAACACATATTGTTCCTACAGGAATTTGGACCTCAAGCCCCTATGCTGAAAGGCAAAAGTGCTAACCACTCAGCTACATTGTAGTTACTCACAACTCTTTCCATAAACAGACCTTTGTTTGACTAGAGTGAACACACTGTGGGGAAAGGCATGGTGATGTCAGTCTGCTGGGTTACATAATATGCATTTCAAGCAAATATTACACCCCTACCTTTGAACACACTGAGAGCTGAAGGTAAAATCCATTTAATGGTGCAATGACATAATGGTCATGGGCTGTCAAGGTGGTGAGATGCTTTTCAGAATACCATTATTTATTTAACAGAAATGTACCCTGCATTTTTAGAGTGTTTTTAACGGCATTGCTATATTTTTAGATTTTGGGCATGCATTTTTTCCTGTCCTTTTTTAAATCTTTCTAAGAATAATAAAAATTCCAGAACAAATGTCATACTCGGAGCATTCTGTGTTTTGCCAGGAAAACAGCTGACTGCAAGAAAGAAAAAAGGAAACCTAGTGTTAAGGCATGACTTGGTCCTCCCGGGCTACACAACAGGGCTGCACGTTGCAGAACTACTCCCTTTACAGTGGTACATAAGGCTTCTTAAAAACCTCTTCTGACGACATATCGGTTAAGAATGGAGAACCAGTCGCGCTTCCACATGACTTTCCATTCCATCCGCCCGAAAAACATTCAACATGCACATTCTTCCGTCCGGTTTTCGGATGGAATATGTGAATGGGGAGGGGAGGGCTTTTCTCCGCTCATTGCGGAGAAAAACCGTAACCCCGCGGCCGTGTGCACGGCACACAAACCAGACAAGTACCGGTCGGATAAACCGACCGGTATTCGTCCATTGCCGTGGGGATGCGCCCTTATGTATCTTTGTAAATAATCTTATGCCTTCTTAATGAAAATTGTGCTGGAATAGGTTGTGCTTAAAGGGGTTGTCTTACTACATTGATTCATCTTACCTCAGTCCTGTTTTCTTGGTTCATTTTGAATTCAGGGGCATGTTTACTGGCTTCCACTAGGCTGCAGTAGAAGCCAGGTCTGTAGCTATAGCAACCAGTGCTGACAGCCTATCAGGAGAGACCCAACAGGTCTGTCGCTATAGCAGCCTGAGGAACTGATGCAGCCCATACAAGAGGGGATATCTCGTAAAAAAGGTAGGATACTGTTAATGGACATATATCGCAAAGTGACTTGTTTTTCCAAGATCTTTAACATAAAAAGCAATCCTTGTAGTGAGACAACCCCTCTAATGTATTAAGAGGCCTGTGTTGTTTAATACATTTGTGCACCTTTGAGTTTCCATGCACCACACACACAAATCTTTGCCAGCTAGCTTGCATAGTTATCCACAATATATTCCGCTGCACAGAAAAGCTACAAATGTGGCTTCAACAGCAATTTGCACGCTCCTATATATCAATTGGCTCATCGCCTTATGCATTATAACATGATCCTGGCAAACCACACTGCTTGTTCAACATGACAGGTTCCCATATCAATAGGATACATAAGCCTATGTTCACACGGCTTATTTGCGGGGCGTAATTACACCCCGCAATTACGCCGGCGGAGCGGGTGCGGGAGCGGGGGGCCGGCACCTCACCGGCACATAGATTATCATTACTAGCAGCGCGTATACGCCGCTAGTAATTCACATGTCACTTATCTCCCCGCGCGGCGGATTAGCCGAGCAGGGAGAGGAGATGTTATCCTCAGTTCTGTATGAGAACTGTGGATTACCGTAATGACTGGGCCGTTTTCAGCCCGTAATTTGCGCACTCTGGCGCGTAATTACGGACCGAAATACGGCCCATTTTAAGCCACGTGAACATAGCCTAATAGTTGCAGATCCCTCCGCTGGGACACACACCTCTCTGGCCCCCGGAAGTCTCCACTAAGAATGGTGAGTTGGTCACACTTGCGCACTACTCTCCATTTTGTTCTATTGGAATTCTGTGAACAGATTAACACACAGCGGGGTTGTACTCAGAACTCTGATAGCAAACAATGGAGAGTAGTGCACAAGCTTGACCCACTCTCTATTCTAAATGGGGATTTCGAGAGTCTGTTGCCGAGATAGATGCCGGTCCCCGGGGTGGGACCTTTATCTGTTACACTTTGATGAAAGATAAGATGGTCCACTCACCTTATGTGAGTCTTCAAGCAGAGGAGCTTTGGTCAGGAAGAAGGATCCACTTTTGCAAAAAGACACTTGCATCCCTAAAAATGACAGGATAACTGGGTAAGAACGTGAACATGTTTCAGAGAACTAGTGTCCTTACTCATAGGCAAATTAGTTCTCCAAAACGCGTGTTAACCTGACATATTTTGAGATGTAATTGTCTTTTGTATGAGACTTTTTAAAGGATTATTTGAATTTACAAAAAACTGCTAAAGAAAGTATTGATGCCTTCGGGTCCAGATATTCTAAAAAATAACTTTTATTAATGCGAATAAAACATTAAAGGACCCAAAGAAGGGTCCGAAGACCTTACTAAAACAACTATTCTAAATACATACATACATATGTACCTATCATTTGAGGAGCACCCGCCCCGAAAGGGGCGACCCCTACACCGGAACACCCTACCCTACAGACAAAAGACTATACTGACAAACAACATACCCAAGTGTAAAGATAGTGATAAACAAAAACACCCTTTATATGAGATGCACTTTAATCCAAAATGAGCAACATCCACAGAATGACAAACATCCGACGCGTTTCCGCCACCAAATGTGTGGTTTCATCAGGGATAGAGGGCTTACAATATGCCGATTATATCGCTAGTACAAAAGTACAGCAAAATAATACTGATAATAACTAGCTTACGTCCCTTGAAGATATGTGGTACATAGGTCTATAGGATCCTAGGGAAGAGGGAGAGTAATCCTACTCCCCGAACTACAGCACAGAAGATAAGGTGTATAGCTACAAATGATAGGTATATATGTATGTATTTAGAATAGTTGTTTAAGGTCTTCGTTGACCCTTCTTTGGGTCCTTTAGTGTTTTAATCGCATTAATAAAAGTTATTTTTTAGAGTATCTGGACCCTAAGGCATGAATACTTTCTCTAGTAGTTTTTTGTAATAATTTCTTTGTTGCTGGGTATTTCATTATGAGGTGTCTCCTACCTAGGATCTATAGGAGTTTTTGTGCTTTTTCTTCTTTATGTGAATTTAGCAAGAGATTTTAATTTCATGTATCTTCAGTGGACACGAAGCTGGTCTCTCTTCTTTTGAATATTACACTTTGATGGCATATCTGAACTATACACCATCAGAGGGCTCGATGGGATTAGATCTCTCAGCAGCAGCCTGCTTATTGATGGTTTCCATTTAGCCACAGGTTTGGATCTATTGGCAAAACTGAGAAGGCAGAGAAACCAAAGCTTTGTTTTACGTTTTCTGACTATGACAATGGTAAGTAAAGTTGGTGCGTCCCTTTAAGTTAGTATTGTTTATATTTGATGCAGACATTTTGCATAAGGTTATATGTAGTGTTAGAAAGAATTGGACCGTATATAATTTTATATCACAGATTTTTGCTTTATGTATCTAATAGCATAGTATTCTCCCAGTGCACTGTGGGAAATTCAGCCTCGACTGTGAACAGCTGGGTTTAACTTTGCTTTCAAATGAATAAAGCTTCTGAACCCCATAATTATGTTCTGGCAACCGCAGTCATGTAGTATGAGTGAATTCTATATGTTAACCACCCCCCAGGCCACATAATGCTTGCAATAGTCGGGTTTGTAAATTGCCCATAAGGGATTAAATCAATATGATATTCAGAAACCTAATTACCTAATAGTGATGAGGTTATAAAGCAAAATTAAACCTTTCAGTGCTTCGTTTCCATCTAGGTGTATAGACATTTGTTTGGTGGCCAGAGTGTTTTGGAAGTAATCTTATGTGGTTGTCTAGACAATCTCTTCATTGTATGAATGGAGCACTCAGCTCAATGACCTCCAACCAGAACTTTACTTGTGTGCCTTTTCCCTTACAGGGATTGTCATTTTTATATGGTTTTTATCTATTATGTGCATAGTAGGAAGTCATAGGATTTTCTAATATGCATGTATTAAACATTCTACTCCGGTAGCTTTTTATACCAATGCAGTAGGCCCCCATCTAGAAACAATAAAAATTGTACAGCCTTTGTTCCTGTCCGTACTAGTGGCTCCTGTGGAGTAACTGTTACCTGGTATTTATGGGGTAACTAAATAGGAATAAGGATTACTAATATGGTTATTCCAGCAATGTCTTCGCTGTGTGTAGTTACTTGTATAACTGCTGTCTCCTCTCTAAGGGATGTTGTATTGTTCATAAGGTTAAAGGGGACCTCTCACAATAAAAAAAATTGGCTAGCTGATCTTCAGTCAGTATGTTATAGAGCAGGAGCTGAGCAGATTGGTATATTGTTCTGTGGGTAGATTCATCAGAACTTGTACTTCATTTAAATTTCTGTTTTTTCTGCGCTAAAGGGGTGCTCCTGTTACATTGATTTAGCTTTAAAAATGTAGGCAAAGGTAAATAAAGACTATTACCAAATACATTGCTGGTCTGATTTTGCAACTCGTAAGAGTTAGGAGCAGATCTTATCTCCTCTTTTTGCACACAAACTTTCCTAGTTACTAGACATCTTTCTCCTCTTACTGGCTGTAGTAGTGGTTGGAATGATGACTCGCTCTCTGCTGTGTTCCTGATCTTGAAAGAATTTAGTTTGTTTACATTATTTACTGACAAGCATTAAACCTTTGGGATTTTTATCCTTGTGCACTGCTGGTTACAAACCTCCTGCACTCATGCCACTGTAACAGCTTCAACTAGAAATAGCAGAGCTCATATGCCAATCACTGCTGTAGATCCAGCCACAGCTTGATCAGGAAGTGCGAGTCTGAAGCTTCCTGTGACTTTGTGAAACAGCATGGTGAGAAAGCCCCTTTAAAGAGTCCAATGGGCCGTGTCATCAGTGATTGGCAGCCTTTCTTGAATGAGTGTGCATAGAGAATGCTGTCAATCACTGACAATACGACCCATGCACTCCGCAACCCAGAACAAGTAGGAATTTAAATGAATAAAGTACAAGTTCTACTGAATTCTTCCTCACAGAACCATATATCCATCTGCTCAGCTCTTTCTGCTCCATAACGTGCTGCTTGCAGATTAGATAGCATGTTCAATGTGACCGTTTCCCTTTAAAGGGGTTGTCTCACTACAAGGATTGCTTTTTATGTTAAAGATCTTGCAAAAACAAGTCACTTTTCAATATATGTCCATAAACAGTATCCTATCTATTCTGAGATATCCCCTCTTATATGGGCGGCATCAGCTCCTCAGGTCGCTATAGCTACAGAACGGTTTGATTTCTACTGATGGGCTGCCAGCACTAGTTGCTATAGCTACAGACCTGGCTTCTACTGCAGCCTAGTAGAAACCAGTAAACATGCCCCTGAATTCAAAATGAAACCAAGAAAACAGGACGGAGGAAGGATGAATCAATGTAGTGAGACAACCCTTTTACTGTAAAAAAAAAAAAATGCAATTAAAAAAAAAAAAAATCATAAAACTGAAAGATTAAACAGAGAAATACTGCAGAAGGTTTGCTCCTCAATAAACTACTGTTACCTGGGTATCAGTGGTCACATGACTGTTATTCCATGGCAGCCATTACTATGAACAGGAATGTGTGCTATGCCATTTGTTTGCTCTAGATAGGGGTATACAAGAGGCACAGGAGCAGAATTTGTAATTCATGTGTGTTAGAAAATCATTTGAATTGCTATTATATACATAATAAGTAAGTCTATTCTGTAGACATTCTAAAGTGGACAACCCCTTTAAAGAGGCTACTCCAGATGAGCCCCATTTATTCTAGTTATACCAGGCACCAGGTTTACTTTCCGGTGTTTCACCTACAAAGTGTAAATTAGTGACATTTTAAAACCCAAGAAAAGTGCATGATTAATCCATTGAAATATAGTGTAGAAGTCCAATTACAGATGGTATAGCCTGACCAGGGTAATACTGAGAATGGCCCGGACGGGCTTGTAGAATATAGCGGCTCTCGTGTCATGTGAAACGCGATCCAGGGCTGGATTAGAACAGACTCTTGTTGAGATTTGTCTCTGTGCAATATGTCTGCACTGACCTATTTTCCTCCTTCTCTTCCTCTCTCGGGAGCTATGGGAGGGGAAGGTCCGTGCTAATGGCCATGTTAACCCCTCAAGCACTGGGCACAGCAGGTTTCTGGCAAAGCAGATTGGCTTCTGTCCTTCTGGCTGGTGTGGGCTTAACAGATCGCAAACGAATTATCCAGAATTTATTTTGGCGGAGGTATTAGGAGGACAGCAGGGAAACTCATGTTTGAACATGCCACAGCCGCATTCCAGGGAATGTCCGCCTTACTCCTGTCAGGCATCCAGGTCGCCCTGTAACACAAGGGGATTGTCCAGGAGCTTTGAGGTTGCCCTATGTGTGTCAGATTCTGGTTGTATGCAGTGGAGGGCCCCGTAAGATATGGGGGATCTGTATG
Organism: Phyllomedusa bahiana; assembly: GCA_025379985.1. Taxonomy (NCBI): domain Eukaryota; kingdom Metazoa; phylum Chordata; class Amphibia; order Anura; family Hylidae; genus Phyllomedusa; species Phyllomedusa bahiana. Next base: position 9,840 of record JAODAL010010675.1, on the reverse strand, counting down.
CCAGGAGGCTGGGTTACGAGTCCGATTATTTTTATTGTAGCAGATTTGCACAAACTGATCTGAAGCCCATAGGAGAGGATTGGTAATCGAGATCTAGATGCATTATAAATATTGGCTGCTAGGTGTCTTTCCTCCAACAGCTTCAAAATGAAAAATCATAAAGGGCCTACTTGAAAATACAACCGATCACATTATGTTTAGACTGTGCAGCTGCTAAACCCTATCCTGCTATGCTGTGATCAAAAAATTGTCTAAGCAACATTACTTGGCTAGCATATGTTCCCTGCTTACCGTGTTTCCCAGAAAATAAGACACCCTCGAAAGTAAGACATAGCAGAGATTTTGTTGAATTCCCTAATATAAGGAACCCCCCGAAAATAAGACATAGCGGAAATCATTGCTGCAGCTCCCCATACACAGGGCTGTCCCTAAGGGCGGGCAGAGAGAAAGGAGGGGGAAGGGTGTTCCCAAGCTCTGCTCACCCTGAGAAATGGCCCTGGGATATATTGCAGTAGCACCTGAGTGTTGAAGGACCTGTGCAGGGAGGTCATGTGACTGTGATGTCACCACAGGTCCCGAACATCCCAGGACAGTGTACAAGTAATTGGGCGGGGGGGGGGGGGGGGTAGAAACATGATACTGACACACACACACTCACAGGATGGCTGATGGGGAATGCTGGAACTTGCACAGGTCACAGCCTGTCACATCTGCCATCCTTTGAGATAAGTCACTGAAGCTGCCATAAAATGTCCTTTACATACATATATCCTATGGTTTGTGACTCTAAACTTTGAGATATATATATAAATAAATAAATATATATATATATATATATAATAAATATATATATTATATATATATATATATATATAATAATAATAATATATAATACACTAGTATAGCATGCTATAATGTATTTGTGAAAAATAAGACACCCCCTGAAAATAAGACATAGTGCATCTTTAGGAGCAAAAATTAATATAAGACGCTGTCTTGTTTTCAGGGAAACAGGGTACCTAGAAAGTTAAAATTATCGTTTCCCTGGCAACCAAATAAGATGGTAGCATCCAGGGCCGGGACAAGGCATTTTGGTGCCCTAGGCGAGTACAGCCAATGGCGCCCCCCCCCCCCCCTCGCTCTCAACATCCCCCCCCCCCCCCACACCAACAACACACCACACACACCCACAACACACCACACAAACACACTAATTTCTTTCCCCCCTGCGCCAGGTCCTGTCACTAATTTTCTGCACATTCCACATAGCTCCCGTCCATCTCCTCAGCAGTCACTGCACAATGAAAATCAGCCCTGACAAATTTGCATTTTCAAAATCGCTCCCCTCCGTATGACAGTGTAATACCCCTAAATAACAGTCACCGAATAATCCACCGATACATGGAGCAAATCTACCAGACAAATGATTGTTACTAAAAACACTCCTACAAAACCAAGACCCAAAACTATTACTACTTAAGGCTCAAATAATCCTGCCAGACCCTGACCGAACGCAACCCCCACATGTGACTATCAGCTGTACACAGGCTCTGATTACATATACCACCGCCATACAGTGACCATATAGTGGTAGATACTAGTTGTATGTAGGCGCTCTGCAGACATATAAGTGATTACCCTGCAGTTACATTTTAGTAATCACCGGAGACGTCTTTTCTGATCAGCGTCGTTCACTTTCCCTTTTCTTCTCCATCCGGTTCACACCTTCATGCCAATTGCTCCCGGCCAAGACTCGTCCCTGAGGATTTGGACACAAATATCTTAGATTCCTCACATTTCCAGTAACTCCTTAATTATAGGTATATAAGTCCCTTAGTCAGAGGTTATTGATATGCCTCTAGAGGGGTATATAGATATTGTCCCCCCTTTGTCAGACGGTTATAGATATGCCCTTCAGTCAGGCAGGTATATAGATATTGTCCCCTTTGACGGTAGGGATATAAATTAGGGGAAATCAGGGGGTATTGCTAGGGGCTCAGGCAATATTAGCTAGGGGGTTCAGGGGGATGGGGGCCCCAGGCAGGGTTAGGGGGCCCCAAAGGAGGCGTATAGGGGCCACAGGCAGGGTATAGGGCCCAGGGGCGTTTTGGGGGCCACAGGCCGGCGTCCGGGGGCACCAGGCAGGCGTACGGGGGCCCCAGGCAGGCGACGGGGACCAGGCGGCGTACGGGGCACCGGCGGGGTACGGGTCCCTAGTCAGACAGGTATATAGGATATGCCCTCATCAGTCAGGCAGGTATATGATATTGTGCCCCTTAGAGCAGTAGTATATAAATATAGGGGGCACTCAGCGGTATATAGTGGGCTCAGGCTAATTATAGTAGGGGTTCAGGCAGGCGTATTGGGGCCACAGGAGGCGTATGGGGCCACAGCAGGTGTACGGGCCACAGGCACGTACTGGGGGCCACAGGCAGGATAAGGGGGCCACAGCAGGCACGGGGGCACAGCAGGGTACGGGGGCCACAGGCAGGATAGGGGGCCACAGGCAGGCGTACGGGAGGCACCAGGCAGGCATACGGGGGCACAGGCAGGCGTATGGGGGCCACAGGCAGTTATAGGGGGGCCGCAGGCAGGCATTAGGGGGGCGCAGGCAGGTTTATGGGGGCCACAGGCAGGCTTTATAGGGGGCCGCAGGCAGGCATTATAGGGGCCGCAGGCGGGATATAGGGGGCCACAGGCAGGCGTATGGGGGCCACAGGCAGGCACTTAAAAACAACAACATTAATACTTACCCAATTCCCGGGCGCGCGTTCCTCTTCTGTCCTCTTCAGCCGCGCGCTCCTCCGGCAGCTCCTCGTGCGCACGGCCTGTGACGCGCTGTGCGTCTGAGGAGAGGCAGCGTCGCGATGACATCACGTCATTGCGATGCTGCCGGCTGAGCCGCACGGGGCAGCGGTGGGTCCTCAGCGCTGTGAGGACCCGACGGCCCCGCTGTGTCGGCCCTGCGGCTCCCCGGAGGATCGCTGGATCCTCCGGTGAGCGGGCCCGACAATGTCTGCGGGGCAGGGAGCGCTCGCTCTCTGCTCCACAGAAGCGGTCACAGAGACCGCCGGCGCTTCAGGCCCATGGCAGCGGCCTGGAGCCCGGCGAGGGTCGGGGCCCTGACGGCGCCCCTTAGGGATAGGCTGAGGTAGGCGCCCTAGGCGGTCGCCTACCTTGGCCTACCCGTCGTCCCGGCCCTGGTAGCATCCATTTCCTAATGCCCATATGATATAGTAACTTCTTCCTGGGAACCTTGTGACATAGCCACATCTGTTCCCTGATGACCTAGTAGGGATAGCAGCCTCCTCTCCTTGTCTGAATGGCAAGTACAGCATACATCCTCTGTTGGCTCTAAGTGTATGTTCACATATTGTGTCACTTACCTGTGCGCACCACAATACACCTGCTGCTGAAAGTACGCACTGGCCACTCAATGGCTGCTATGATTTTACCGTATTTGCAGGGCGTAATTCATGTATGTTCTCACGGTCATTGCGGGGCGTACTTTGACGCGTTATTGCACTGCAGTGCGCTCAAAGTACGCTTCACCATTACGGTAAAGTAATGGCACTCATGGAGTGATATGATAACCCAACGTATTTTGCGGCGCACAATACGCCGACATACAAAGAAATGATATGTCACTTCCTTCAAGCGAGTACATGTAAGGGAAAACGAAAGTGAGGGTATGTTCACATGACGTCTTTGTGGGGTGTATTTAGGCGCATAATTGTGCTGCACTACGTCAGAAGTACTGACCACAAATGCGGTAATTCATAGCTCTATAATTACCTACCAGGGATGGTTAATGTTTATGGGAGCCAGCACAGAGTGTTTTTAGAAGTACTCGCTGGCTAGCACTTACTTCTAAAATGCCCAATGTATAGCGGTGTGCACATTATGCGGCGCTATACGCTACAAAGACGCCATGAGAACTCGCCCTACTAGGAGACCGAGCCATAGTGCTGTTGAAAGTATGTGCTAGCCGGCATGTACTTTCAGCAGCAGGCATGTTACACAGTTACGCTCCACTATACGCCATGTGAACATACCCTTAGGGGAAGGCAGCTTCGGCAGTGGTGATACCAGGATCTTTTTCTGGATGATCCATTGTTCTAGAAACATCTGAACTTCGGTGACATGATAGCTCTCTGATGATCTACAGGTTATAGTGATGTATGGAAAATGACCACTTCCAGGTACTCTTTCCGTATTCTATAATCCCACGCCGTCACAGGGGAACCTTGGCGCTACCAATGGAAAATAATGAAGATTGAAAGTGTTCTTGGTAGAGATGTTTAACCATGAAACGGTACAAAGTATTGATTGGTGGGAAGGTTATTGTGTAAATGTAATACATATTGATCAGTTTTGACTAAAGCTAATGGCCAAATATTTCCTAATTGCATCCACTTTTTGTGCAGCCTTAGTGAGAAGATCTGTCTGGGGACTAGGAACAGATATGTGAAGCTCCAGCACTTTCTTTGCTTGCTCACTCTGCTGATGCCCCAATGTCTACATCGTAGTGATCTCAGTCACTTATTTCATTCTCAGCCACGCCTGCATTATACATAAGCGTGACCATTGATGCAGTGTATGTTAACTGTCAAGGAGACCCACAGCAGCGGATAGCACTGGTCAAGACCCACATGTCTCTTTATCATGTTAGAATGAGTATTTCACAGGGGGCATTTATCCTACAGCTCTATGGTAGCCTGCATGAGGCCAGTCTGGTTGTCCACCATCCAGATTTTTTGGGTCACAGCTTTGAGGTCCACAGGTTCTAGTACTTCATCCCTGTGCCAAGGTAGAAGGAACTGGCCAATTGTCCTTAGAAACCTTTATAGCAACAACGGTTCCCTATTAGCCTGTTATTAGGAATCACTAACTATCATTTACCCAAAACACTGGACTCCTATGTGAAATGCACTGGTGAGTGGCATGGGAATTCTGGGCTCTAATGTGTCTAAGGGATGCAGTTCTGTAGTTTGATTTTTTTTTTATTTATTTATTTATTTTTTTAAGGCATGCCGTGTGCACATTTTAGCATTTTCTGTTGCTTGGGTATACCCTGAAAATGGGGTATTTTTGCACTATTTTTTTTTTCTATAGTTTACTTTCAAAATACAAAATTAGACAACTTTTTAAAAAGTCTTTATTATTGTTCCTTACCATTTTGCTGCTGTGGAGTTCATGCAGATCATCTGGCGGACTGGCAGAATCTTAGACAAATCTTTTAAAGGGGTTTTGTCACGAAGGCATTTCATGCCTGGTTTGTCCTGCTTCAGCTTTCATTGTGCTCAAAAGGGGGCATGTGTGATGTTTCAACTGCATATCATGTGACCTAGCAGGCTGATATCACCATGCCTTTCCCAGAGTGTGCTCACTCTAGTCAAACAAAGGTTTGCTTATGTAAAGAGCTGTGAGTAGCTACAAAGTAGCTGAGTAGTTGGTACTTCTGTCTTCCATCATAGGTTGTCCTAGATTCAAATCCTTGCAGGAACCAAACATGGATTTTTTTTCTTTCTCAATGCACATAACTGGTTGAGATTTTTTTCATTTTATTTATTTATTTGCACGGTTTGATTAATTAAGGAGTACAGAGGATGGGAGTACAATGACCGCACCTGGGGTTGAACATTCACTCAGCAGTGAGTGAGTGTGATTACTAAGCAGGGAAGAGAGTGACAGTAGCTGCCTGAGAGGAGAGGTAATGTCTGAGCATGTGTGGCAAGACTAAGGAGCTCGTCACTGGTCGTATCCCCTATAGATGAGCTGCACAATATGGATCACTGTGGTGGCAGCTCAAACAAAAATGGTCCAGAATTTTTAATAACAATGAATGGTGAAAATGTTTATAATTTAATTTGCAAGCTTCCCACATCAATTTTACTTCATGGTAAAACCCCTTTAAGGCGCTCTTTTCAGTGTTTTGACGTTTCTCTCTCCTCTTCTCTCCCTTCTTTCATTGTTAGGATATGTTCATGAAGCATATTTTTTACACGTATTCCGACACATGGAACCACATGTAATTCTTCATTGTATTCAATAGGGATATGCGCCTAGTTGACAGTAGGAACTTTTCTGACATATGTAGGACAGTGGAATTTTTCTGACATATATTTCAAATCTCCGTTTTGTGAAAGACAAGTGACCTGTTCCTTATTGATGTGTTTTTCTTGCATATTTCATACGCAAGCTGCTTCAGGCAGCCTGGGCAATGAATAGCCCTATTGAATGGGACTAGTGTCTAAAACTGAAATAGAAGGTTGAGTGTGAGCTGAGACTTTAAGAGAGGGAAGGAAGATCTAAAAATATCAGTGTCAGGAAAGCAAACAAGGAGGCTAATGTACCCAAGCTGTAAATACAGAGGAAAGGGCAAACAATGTAGCATCACATTGTTGTGTACAAGTGTAGAGAGAAAGCAGAGCAGCCAAAAAATCTCTAGACTTCTAAGTTCACAGAACTCCTATTCCGCATGTATTATGCCCCATACACATCTTATTTTGTGGCTTGTCACCAGTATCTGTATAAATACCATGAAAAAGGTCTCCGGATGAATACAAAGGCCAAACGTAGTATTTTTTGGATTACCATGCATTTCTGTCTAGCACAGAAACCTGTATGTTTGGGTTTTTGTTTTCATGGCTCTGTGGCGTACATTGGAATATCTTTTTCAGGGTATGCTGACAGATACCAGCAACAGATCTAGAAAATGTAATGTTTATTTTATTTTTTTACCGGAAAGGTACATCCACATGAGAAAATCTAAAACTTGGAGCAAGCTGCAAAATGAATATTAGAGTGTCTGAAGGTTTTTCAGATTGCAGACTAAAACTTAGGCTTGAGTTAAAATAAAAAGTTGCACTAACCTGTAAAATTCTTATTTTCCATGTCAGTGATATCCATAGTCTTGAAGTGTAAGGTGAAAAATTCAGACTTCTCTATATTAAATGAATGTTCTCATAAAGAGTAGGATATGGAAGTGTGATAGGTGTGGGTCCCACTTCTGCGACCAGAACCTTTCCAGGAAACACACAGTGTTCAGAACTCCCATAGAACAGAATGGAGAGTCATGCCAAAGTGCCACTCTCTGTTCTGTACGTGGGCCTGTTCCCGACATGAGACCTACATCTGTCAGACTTCCATAGCATATCCTATTAATAAGACATCAGAGTGCGTGATGAAACTCTTCTAAATGTTTTACGTGAAAGAACATGTAGTTCTAGATCACCCCCCAAAAAAAAATGGGGGGTATGTTACAAGAGTATGTGTTATAGTACAGTTAAAAAATGATAGATCTATCAAGTTCAACCAAGGGTTGGAAAACACATGGATGAAGGGAGGGCTTTAGAACATTTTTAAGCTTTGTTCCCCCTACTGATGCAGACTTTGGAACCCATTAGGCAAGAACCAAAGATATATTTTATTCCTGGTCCTAAAGTTGCCATCAAACTGGATCTACGTTCTAATAGACAGTTTATATGGCTACATAAACATTCCTATTATTTAGTTGTTTTGTTCTAGAAGAATAAAACATTTTCACTAAAGATGAACCGTAATTCCTCAGTAACTGTTGTTGGCAAGTTTAATGTGATTGACAGCTTTCCCTGAATCAGTGTGTGTACAGAGCAAACCATCAATCACTCTATGTGGGCAGGGTAAGCAGGACTCCTCCTGTCCATTAAAGGGGTTTTGCCACAATGTCATTTCATAGCTCCTGCATCCAGCTCTTCAGCTCTGTGTGCTCAGAAGGGGGCGTGTGGGATTCGTTTGAATTGCATATCATGTGACCAAGCAGGATGACACCACTGTGCCTTTCCTCTCTGTAGTCAAAGAAAGCTCTGTTTATGTGTAGAACTGTAAGTAGCTACATTGTAGCTCAGAGGTAAAACTTTTGTCTCCAGGCACAATGGGTCCTCGGTTCAAATCCCTGCAGGATCCAAACCTGTGGATTTTATTTCTCTTTATCAATGCACATACCTCATTGAGGTTTCTTTTTTAAATTTACTTGCACTGTTTGACTAATTACTAAGGACAGGAGTACAATGACAGCACCTGGGGTTTTAACACTCAGTAGCTGCTTGAGGGAGGTGATGTTGGTGTGCGACCAGGATAAAGTCCAGCCTGGTGTTCCCCCGGGGATGGTGTAAACAAAAGGATCCTAAAGGAGCCTAAAAAAAAAAAACAGTCCCGAATTTTTAATAATGATGAAGGTGAAATGTTTTTATTTAAATTTTCAAAATTCCCGTCAATTTTACTTCAGGAAAAAACCCCCCTTTAAAGGGCCCCGTCAGGATTTTTCTGCTTTTTTTTTCGAAAACCTGCTCCAAATCTATACACTATATCAAGAGTTTAACCCCCCTTTTCCTCCTTAAAAAAACCATTCGGTTTTCCCTTTAGTGTGTTCCACAACAAATATTCCCATTTTTGTTATTCTAAAACAAAACCTACATTGTTTCCGTTGCCCGTTTTTAGTTTTGCATATGAATTGCAATATAATTTTGTTCTATTGGAGATCAGTTGTTATCGATGCCAGTCATGCCCTGTGAAGTGAACTTGTGGAAATTCTTACCCCCCCCCCCCCCCCCTTGGGCTGTGCATATTGTTTTTTGAGAACCGGCCTGATTGTACTGGGACCCTCCTGCAGTTCCCGGGGGCCCTCTCTGTATATGGGTATCCCCATTAGAGACTGCTCTTTCCACTAGAGGTTTAGAAGATACTAGAGCCCAAGGTACAGAAAGTCTAGAGGGACATACAAGATGACATCAACAACACATGCCTAGTCTTGCTGCTACTGTACAAAAAGATTGTGGAGAGGTGGTCTGTATCTGCCTGTTTTCTTTCCATTTACTTGATTAAAGATGAATATTTAATGAAAAATGTGTATATAAAATATAGGCTACAGACATGAATTCCAATTTATAATTCAAAGCCCTTTGATCTTAGAGAAATTTGAAGGTGCTTTTAATGGATACAAGTAAGGCAGCAGCCTTTTTAGCCAGGATGGTATTAGGCTCGTTTTTACGGGCACAATGCTTGAGGGGTTGTGTTTTTTAACTAGGTCAACATCTGAACTTACAATGTTCTCCTAAATTACTATTATTACATTTTGTACTAAACTACTAATGTTTGCCTTTTACTCATGACATTGATTTAACACGTCTTTCGATATGTTTGTCGAATCACCGAATCTATAGCAAGCTTGACCCTATGAACAAAAGGTAAAGCTGCTTGCCCTTGGCTTTGTCACTTTTTCCCCATGCAGCCCTACTGTCATGTCCCATGGATGTCCTTCTTTGGGATGTTTGTTAAAGGGTGTTTCCCCCCAAAAATTGCAAAAGGCCCCAAATTTACAAATAAAAATTTTTAAAAAGTTCTATTAAAAAAATTTTTTTTTTACCTAATACAGGCCTTTTTTGCACCTTCAACTGTGTGCTTTCAGTGGTGGCCGGTAATGCAGCATTTTCTCCGTTTTGGCCCAGGCCTTCTACTCTTTGCTTCAGAAAATGGGTGGTACTGGCACATTTTTTCCTTCTACAGAATAAAGGCTGTGTTAAATGTGATAATACCTTGACTAGCTTTACCAGTCTTGCATTGAGTAGATCTACAGTTGGGAAAAAAGTACACTTTTTGGAATTATCTGGATTGATTACATAATAAAATGTGATCTGGTTGTTCTCGAAATTACACTTAGTGACAAATGCAATTTAAAGGAGTGTTCCAACAATAAAAAAACCAAACAAAAACGTATTAGTCCAACCGGGCATGATAAAAAAAAAAAAACGTTGGAAAAAAAAAAAATCTTTGGTTTCGTGCTGTGGCTGTCCCCGGGGT